>QLTV01000774.1:646620-660295 GCA_003457575.1 Thermophis baileyi | reverse complement strand
TGTGGTCACTGTTGGAAAAGGGTTCTTTTATTTGTAGTCCATAAATTGAGTGTAGACTGTTGCAGAAGATGAGATCGAGGCAATTGTTGAGTCTAGTGTTGTTTGTTACTAGTTGATCTAGCCCTAGATTAGTAATAGCATTGTATAGGGTTGAATGTATGGGTTCAGTTGTACATTCATTTAGTGTCCAGTTAATATGAGGTAGGTTGTGATCACCAAGAAAAATAAGAGGGTGTGGGTAGGAGGCTGCCCACGTTAGTAGTGAGGTTAACTTAACACTAGCCACACACACCAGAATGTGAGTTTGCATTCTAGGCTCTCAGAATTGTGTAGACCAGAGGTGATATTCAGCCGGTTCGGACCAGTTCGGGCGAACCGGTAGCGGAGATCGCAGGTGGGCCCGCCCATCCACCCTGGCTCTATGCCATCCTTTTTAGGCACGTTTTTTGGGCCCTGGCACATGCGCAGAAGGCATGCGCATGAGCAAAGCGCATGCACGGAAGGCTGTGTGCATGCACGTAAGGCATGCACACGGTGAACCGCAAAGCACATGCATGGAACTGGTGGTAACAAAATGTGAAACCGCTGGTGTAGACCAACATAAAGAGCATTCCTATACTACTTTGTGTTGGGGAGAAATATTGCTTGCTTCATCTTTCCTTTCCTCTCTCTGCCCTTCTGTCTTCTAAAAACAGGAAGCAAAAAAGGAAGAGGCTCTGAANTATATATATATATATATATATATCTACCTGCCAGCTGTATCAGAGTTGAAATGGAAGTCACCTCAATCTTTCCTTGTTTGAAAACAGTTGCCATCTTTGTAATGCCAGTTCATAACATTTAACTTTTGATTTAAAGTTTCGGAGCTCAGTGTGCCAGAAATCAAAGATGGGCCTCAAGATGCTTTTTGCCTTTTGATCCCCACTGGTGTTTTACTGCTATTCTCTATCATTTTGAGTTAAGTGTTGTTCTCCTTGCTTCCAGCACTTGTCAGTCTATTTAGTGGAGAAAGGCTGCATGTTTCCTCCCTAAGGAACATCAAAGAATGATCAAATCTCATAATGCCTTTTTGCTCCACGTAATTTATAGTCCGGGTTTATGATGAATATATAAGAAGAAGAGATGGAGATTTGGTAAAATGGATGAAAGTAATAAAGGTCAAAGCCATTCATTCAGCTGAGGGAGTCATATCTCAACAAGATACTGCATTTAATCTTGATGATTAAATGTGACTCCAAATTGGAAATGTTTGCATTATGAAAAATACATTCTGACCTGCATAAGGTATCTTCAGAGGAACATTCTGACCAGTTTAATCATATATAATTTTTTTTGAAGTCACTTTTCAAAGTCTTGGAAATTCTCTGAAGGTTTTTGAGAGAGGAAATTGATCTTATATTGTTTTATTACTTTATGTTTTGAATGTTTATTATTGTTAGTCCCCTTTGGATGAATTTTACGCGGGGGAGGGGGGAGGAGGAGGAGGAGGAGGAGGAGGAGGAGGAGGAACTGTATAGTTATAAGTTATAGTTATAAGGGGCGTGCATAAGTGCATCATCGTGCCTACCGTCCCTGTCGTAATGTCCCCATTTATTTGTATCCATTTCATGTATTCATAATCATGTTTATAATTATATCTGTTATCTTATCTTATACATACTTGACAAAATAAATAAATAAATAAAAATAAATAGTTACCTCTTCCTGAACTTCTGAGAGACAGCTGTATCAGGAAAAGAGCAACCTTTTTACACAATAAATACCATTGTCCACCCACCCAAAAGAGAAGGCAGAAAACTCACATGATCTATCTACAAATCTTATGATATTTTGACATGGGAACACCTTCTTGCCTGAATTCTTGCACGGCATGCTAGAACACAGCAATTATACCAAATCTAGCCACTTTGCAAGATTCCAACAGAGTCCTTTGGGAGTTGGGCGGCATAGAAATACAATAAATAAATAACTAAATAAATAATTGTAACATGACATTTTAACTTAATTTGGATGCCAGATGGGTGTTTTCTAGGCAATCAGTTCCTCAGGTTTTGAACCCTTGAAGTAAAGATTATAAGCAAAAGTAATCCCCCTAAAGAATTTGGAAGTAGAAATTGGTGCGTTGAAGAACATAACTGGAATTTTCAAACTGTTCACTTGCTCTGCATTATTTGCCAGAGATGGACGTAACATGTGGATTAAACTTCTTGGAACTGAAAAGCTAGAATGCTCCAAGAATCATTGAACAGGCCATAAATACCTAATCCATACCTAATTTCATCATGTCATCAAAATGATGAAATATGTGATGATATTCAATGAAGTTCTAACCTTTGGAACTTGCATTGTGACATCACACACAAGTCTTTAAGAGACTGAGTTTCACTCAACATTATGGTGCATATTTCATTTCCCCCCCTTCCATTCTTACTTCCCCTAGGGGCCCCCTTGTAATATGATATACTTTGCTATGGGTAAAGATGCATTTCTAGAGGTAGTTATTTGAAATATCTATATTCCTGAAAATACATTTTTCTCTTTCTCCAGAAAGAGAAAAAAAGGGGAAATTTGCCTTCTCCAGAGCAGGAAAAAAAGGGGAAATTTGCTATCAAGATAGCTGTTGTATCATCTAATTTTCTCTATAAATGCACTGAATTGAAAGTGAGCAAGGAAAGCAAATATATCAGCTGATATTTTCAGTTTATTGCTCTGTATGGGCATTGTAACTACCTGACTTTGATTGAAGTAATTCAAACAACAATATTAAAATATTAAATATTTAAATATTATACAGTTTAACATGATGTAGGAGAAGAAGAGGCAGAACCAGGGGGTGGAGTTAAAAGAGCAATCAGCCTAGAATCCCTATGTAGTCACAAGCAAACTATGTTCAGCCTCCCTTGAATTCCGTGGACCCTTATCTAACTCCACATAGGTGCTGACCGTTAGTTGAGAAGGTTCCTGTGCATAGGCTGTTTAGCAATAAATCAGTTTAGTTGGACCTTCACATGTGAACCTGGTCTTTCACTCCTGACATATGTCCTCCTGGCCGATATAAGCCAAGACAAAAATATGCAACATGAAAACAAAATGTTGTACACCCTGGGAATCCATACTACTAATTCTGTAACAAATTTGTTTCTTTGCTATTTCTGAGGATGAAACGACAGAAGGGCAGTGGGTGGGTCTTCCTTTCAGAGCAATGTCATTTCCTGTGGGCTCTTCTTACTGATTTGGAATGCAGCTTTTCTATTGGTTGAAATATATCAGCTTTTCCCACTTGCTGTTGTGACCCAGCACGGCAAGCCCCCAGGAAACGACACACACACACTGTTTTCCAAAACAAAGAAGACTTTACCACTAATAAAGGCAGCTTAGTAGCAAGTTGGTTACAGGTTTTTCACCATAGTTCTTGTTGAAAATCACAGAACAATTTGGCTGGGATTCCAAAATACAAAACTACAAACAGGTCATTAAGTCCATAAATTATCCTCCCTTGCTGGAGTTGGCCAAGAGCCCAGACTGGAGTTATTCCAAAGTTCAAACAGCAGCCGGACAAAATACTTGCGTTGTTTCCAGCAAGAGTTTCCGCTGGGATGCAACCTTAAATAGTCTAGGAGACCTCCTCCTACAGAGCCACTCTTGCCGGCTAGCTGCCCTGCGTGCCCTAGCATCAATCAGAGGCTCCTCCTCTTCACTGGAGTCACTTAACTCCTGCTGGGGAGGTGCAGAAGGCCCTGGTTGATTATCGTCCTCTGGCCCTGCGTCCTCCTCGGTCTCGGACTCAGGTGCCGGAGATACAGACTGATCTTGCCACCCCATGGTCGGTTCTTGGTCTTCCGGATCCATGAGCAGCTGCGCGGGACTTGGGCAAGCCACAACACTTGCATAATTGCTCCTTGATTTGAGCTTTTGTCATTGTGAAAAATTGAACTGAGTCTTCGGGTTTCGCTTTCAATAGGAAGGGGAAAAAATCGTTAAATTAACAAGTATTAGAAATGGAAAAACAATGAAATACCAAACGAAAGTGAAATTATAAGAAAAATTCTCGAATGCGCCGAAATGGATAAAATGACTAAAGAATTGCAAAACAAGGAGGAAACTCCTTGTTTATACAACTTGTTTATATTATACAACTTGGAATTGGTTCTATGATTGGTTAAAAAATAGAAACTTGGAATCATGAAATGTACGATAAGTATACGGTGGATATATATGTATAATTTGTATAGGTAAAATATTTGAATGTAAACAAATGTACATAGAAATTGATGATTAAATATGTATTATAAAATCTCATAAGAGACATAGCATAAATATGTCAAAAAAGCAATCCAGAAATTAGATATATATGGAGGAAAACTGAAACAAACCACAAATGTATTAGAAATGTTTAAACTAAATGACAAATGTGAGAAAAACCGATTGACCGATCTTGAGGTATAAGATAATAGGAACTGCGTTTCCTATATATGTGTGTTTGTATGTTTTGTAATGTTCTATTTGTATATAATAAAAAAAATTTTTAAAAAAAGAAAGAAAGAAAGAAATGGAACGGTTCACATTATTTCTCCCATCCCTTATTCAGCCCTGCTTCTTTTTCTCTCATCGTAGCAACTGATTTGGGGAAGAAAGGATGATAGGTGCCACTGGTCAGGGCGGGCTGTTAATTTACTTTCACAGACAGGCTTGGATTCTGCAGCATTTCAAACAAAGCTTGTTTTGGGGATAAGGGGCTGTCAGCGTTGTCATTGAAAGTCTCAGAGCATGTTAAAGTTGGTGGCATTTTGAAGACACAAAACACTAGCTGCCAAGTCAGCTCTGTTGTCCTGTCCTGGTCCCAAGCAGTGGCAGCAAAACCTAGTTAAGATGATGCATACAAATGGGCTGGAATGGTGGCTAAATGAATGATGTCCCTAATGATACCCCTGAGTGGAAGAATGTTTAATTTGTCTGTTTATATGACTTCGCTTTATGCTCCTCGTTTAAGGAAAAGCAAGAATTAGGCAATCATCAGCTTTAAAATAATGAATTATGGGCGGGGGGTAGCTGTTTTAATAAAGAGTTTGTTTTGATAGTTATACATGGAGAGAGCTATTTTATTAAATAAACTAGTATATTTAGATGTACAGTAATGCTGACTGAAATCAAGAATCAGAATAGAGTTGGAAGGGACCTTGGAGGTCTTCTAGTACAACTGTTCTTCATGGGTTTTAGTCTCCAGGCCCTTAATCATCTTAATTGCTCTTCTCTGCACTTTTTCCAAAGTCTCAACATCTTTTTTTGTAATGTGGTGACCAAAATTGGATGCAGTTTTCCAGGTGTGGACTTACTAAAGTTTTATAAAGTGGTACTAATAGTTCACGTGATTTTAATTCTATGTTTGCCTCTGTTTATGCAACCTGTGCTGGCTTATCAAGGGTTTAACCTAGAATTAAGAACTGTCTCTTTAAGACATAGCATTCTGGGGAATGTAGTCCATGCCATGTAGTCCATGGCATGTGATCATAACTGTGTACTCTCATTGGTCATTGAAGTATGCCTGGGGGGGCGGGAGTAATTGAAGTACGGTATCCCAAAGGAAGTCACTTTCAAGAATATACCGGGAAAGCATGCCTGAACAAGGAGATGGGAAGTGTTAATCCTTTTTTACAATATTCGTGATGGTTCCAGATTATGACTGTAGATTCAGAAGAACTTCTACATAACCGTGAGTGTTGTCAGAGGATGCCTGAAGAATAAAATATAATCTGATTGAATGTACCATTGCGTCTTGTTAAGCTGCCTGATGATAGCATAACCAATCTACGCTTGATTCAGAACACAACCAATGATTGCATTCGCTAAATCAAAGTCCTCAATAATATCTCCTAAAAAGATGAGAGGAATACGACATCACCATTTATTTCCTCCAACTGCTTGTAAGCCTGTCTTTTTAATAGGCCTTCCTCCCGCTTTCTAGGTGGAATCTCATCCTCATTATCCCTACTTCACAGAGCTAGAAGCAGTGGTGGGTTTCAAATTTTTTACTACCGGTTCTGTGGGCGTGGCTTGGTGGGCGTGGCTTGGTGGGCATGGCTTGGTGGGCATGGCAGGGGAAGGTTACTGCAAAATCCCCATTTCCTCCCGATCAGCTGGGACTCGGGAGGCAGAGAATAGATGGGGGCGGGGCCAGTCAGAGGTGGTATTTAACGGTTCTCTGAATTACTCAAAATTTCCGCTACCGGTTCTCCAGAACTGGTCAGAACCTGCTGAAACCCACCTCTGGCTAGAAGATAGCCTTGTGGAGATTTGGGCAGAAGGAAATACTCTCTAGGGATTCTGGTGGCTTTGGTTAGATGGGCTTGTTGCAGCTTACACACAAATCTACTAATCTTTCTTTTTACTCAAATTCAGAAAGCATATTCCATTTATTCCATTTTTTTTCCAGCTATCTAGGGCTCAAACCTAAGGCTGAAGGAATCTTGACTTTGGAAAAAGTGCAGAGAAGAACAGTTAAGATGATTAAAGGCCTGGAGACTAAAACATATGAGGAACAGGTATGGCTAGTCTAGAGAAAAGAAGGACTAAGGGTGACATGATAGCAATGTTCCGATATTTGAGGGGCTGCTACAAAGAAGAAGGGGTCAACTTAATGTATTTTCCAAAGCACCTGAAGGGAGGACAAGAAACAATGGATGGAAACTAATCAAGGAGAGAGGCAACCTGGAATTAAGGAGAAACTTCCTAACAGTGAGAACAATTAATCAGTGGAATGACTTGCCTTCAGAAGTTGTGGGTGCTGCATCACTGGAGGCTTTCAAAAAACAGAACAGAAAATAGAATAGAATGGAATGGAATGGAATGGGAATGGGAAAATAGAATGGAATGGAATGGAATGGAATGGAATGGAATGGAAGGGAATGGAATGGAATGGAATGGAATAGAGCTGGAAGGGACCTTAGAGGTCTTCTAGTCCAGCCCCCTGCTCAAGCAGGAGAGCCTATACCATTTCAAACAAGTGGTCGTCCGGTCTTTTCATAAAAGCTTCCAGTGGTGTTAATCTGTTATCTGTTATCATAAGTAGATTCAAGATGCTCCATCCTGTAGCATCTTATGGAGTCTACTGCATAAGTAGACTCAAATGCTCCATCACTGGAGGTTTTTAAAAAGAGACTGGACAGCCACTTGTCTGAAATGGTATAGGGTCTCCTGCTTGAGCAGGGGGTTGGACTAAAAGACCTCCAAGGTCCCTTCCTATTCTGAATTGAATTGTCAATTTTCTCACTGTTATATTTGTGGACTACTTCATCTTAACTAGAAAACCAGTGGGAGTTGCTGACGATGAGGTCAGAAGCCAGTACTATAAACAGCACAACTCTGCTTGCAATTGTTTAGAATCTCAGACACTGATTTCTTCTAGAGGACTAGCATTTCCTTTTTTCTTCCCCCAACTCTTTTCAATATGAACCTGTAATACTGGCTATCGATAGCAAGCCTGCTCAGAGTGACAAGGTCACAATCTACACTTTGATTCATGGATCACCCTCCAGGCAATTTTATATGTAGAGTGCCATTCCATGCGGTTACTTAATTACATTTGGAGGTGGCATCATTTGATTCTTGAAGGTTAATTATTGAGCTGCCATTAAGTGGAACCCAGAGGTTGATGTCTGTAGAAATGTCTTCCATTTTTGAGTGCTGTATTGATAATCTGCAGTTCCTCCAGGGATACCCTAGTGATCTTCTGAAATTGTCCGTTCAATTTATCCATTGTTATCTGTTGATTGTGCTTTCTTCTCTGTTGTCAAATGCATTTCCTAGTACAGTTGCTGAAATTATTAAAGCTAAAGGTAAAGTTTTCCAGTTGTGTCCAACTCTAGAGAGTTAGCGTTCCAGTTGTGTCCAACTCTGCAGTGGTTAGCGTGCTGTCCTGAAGGCTACTTCTGCTGACTGCCGGCTGACTGCAATTTTGCAGTTCAAATCTCACCAGGCTCAAGGTTGACTCAGCCTTCCATCCTTCTGAGGTGGGTAAAATGAGGAGCCAGATTATTGGGGGCAATATGCTGACTCTGTAAACCACTTAGAGAGGGCTGTAAAGCACTGTAAGGTGGTATATAAGTCTAAGTGCTATTGCTATTTCTTAGCCAAGGGAGCCAGAATAGTCTGAAGACACTTTCACGACCATGTGGACAGCATGACTATACACTGAGATGCACTGAAAGCCGTTACTTTCCCACTGAAGTGGTGCCTATTTATCTACTTGCATTTTCATGCCTTCGAACTGCTAGGTGGGCAGGAGCTGGGGCGAGTAACAGGAGCTCACCCCATTGCATGGCACCTGGGTCTCGAACCTGTTGTCAGCTTTCCAGCTTTCCAGTGTCTTTATCCACTGAGCCATCACACTGCCCTGTCGAAATTATTACATTATTTTTTACCCACAATAGAATGAGTCTTTATTTTCTGCTGGAGTCATTGAGCACCAGTGTGTATTGACTATGCTTTAGTCATGTGCTGTTTCAATGTATACCTGTGTACAGTAGTGTCAAACTCTGCTGAAAAAAAATCTTTATTTTTATGATACTTGTTATATAACAGTGATGGCGAACCTTTTACACCCCGAGTGCCCAAACTGTGTGTGCGCGCATGCCCAAACTGTGTGTGTGTTTGAATGTGCATGTGTGGACATGCGCATGCACGGACATGCACGGACATGCACGCATGCGCAGCAGAGACCCGAAGACCAGCTGTCCAGCAGGAGGCAGGGCATCCCAACAAAGGCAGTGCAGCAAGAGGTAAGATCTTTTTCTTTCGTGAGCTTCTGTTTCGTCGTCTGCAGGGAAACAGAAGCTCACAAAAGAAATGCCATGGAGATCTGACCTGGGGCGATGGCGCGCGTGCCAGCAGACAGGGCTCTGCGTGCTACCTCTGGCACGCATGCCATAGGTTTGCTATCACGGTTATATAAGATGTTATAGCAGGTAAATATCAATTCAGGCCTTTGGAAGCCTTAAGCCTTCATTTCTCAAAGAAACTGCTAATCCCCCTTTTCAGGTTTTGTAAGTACTTCAGTATTTAAAATGGGAATTTTTTTCATCCTTTCTTTAGCGGATGGAAGGACATTTTGCTTTTAGCTTGTAGCAAAATGCAAAAGAGACCCGAACACAAGTATTTGAAGCTTTCTAATTTCACGACTTCAAATACTATATATACCTGTCTATGTGTCTGTATCTTTAATCTCTCATCCATGTGCAAGATGATATTCCATTTGACTGAACATAGCGCAAAGACTGCATATCAAGGTGGGATGATAAATGCAAGCAATGATTTCAAAAAGAGTATATAGAGTACATTTTCTTTTCTGAAATATTAACATTCATTTAATATATTTGGACAAGTGAAAAGTTTTTTTTCTCAGCTTTGATGTTATCATGATTTAGCTGCAGGTCATTCTGACTTTGGATGTTTTTAAAATCCTGTTCTTTTGGATGATAGGTGATTAGATGAGATTAGATTAGATTAGATTAGATTAGATTAGATTAGATTAGATTAGATTAGATTAGATTAGATTAGGCTAGGCTAGGCTAGGCTAGGCTAGTCAGTTAGTTCTGAGTCTGAACTGAAGAAGCTTCTTGGATGACAAGTGAAATGTCTTCAAGGAAAAACAAAATCCAGTTGCCTTTTGAAAAAGCACCTTTGGGACAACAATGACCTGGATGACTGAGAATCTCCACAGACATTCAATGTGCTAAATCATGTATGTATGCTTCTACTCTGGTGTTTGTCCCCTCTCTCTACATGTGTACCAAGCTAGCATTTACTTCAGTGATATTTTAAGATAACATTATAGAACATCAATAAAGTTAAAGTGCATTTGTTCCAATTCCACTTATTTTAACTCTTATTATTTATTTGTTTTTTTACTCAGGCTGCTGAATCTGTGCACTGAAATGGAAAAGTAGGATTGGAAGGGACCTTGGAGGTCTACAGTATATATATTTCACTCACTTCCTACTTTGTGCAAATATTTTAAATTCTTGGACTGTCCATCATTTGGCCAGCTTTAAAGATAAAGGCTATATCCTGTCAGGAAGAAAAAAATCAAACAATTGTTTTACTAGACAGTAGGTCACAAGGAATTTATACACTATGTATTATTTAAACTTTTTTTCATTGTATAGCATGGTTTTACTAATCAATGGATAAACTAGATCTGCTAGCTATATATTTGAATCAACAGCTAATTTTAGCAGAGTTTTCTCTTTGCATTTTCCTCCCAGCGTCTATTTGCCTAATGCTTGCACACAGCAGTAGAATATATTTTAAAACATGCAAATATTTTACAAACACGAGAATTCTTTGCAGCCATCCCATCTAATTTGCATCTCAAATTCTCTGTCAGAACTGACTGGGAATGCTTAGCTTCAGCAAAAACAAAATGGTGTCTTAATGGACCCTGTTACAGCCTAGTAAATTGTACTGTACGTTTTTACCTATTTCGTGAGCATTTGTATCACTGCTCAAAATAAATTGTGGATGCCTGATTGATTCTTCCTGTTCCTCAGTTTAGGTTCTCACTGATGGAATGCAACAGGAACAGCCAAAAAGAAGTCCATTCTTTAGGCAGCTTAATTGAGGTGCTTCAAATTTTAGAAAAAAATCTTGTCCTAGGATGAGAAAGAAGCAGATTTACTAAGCTGCTAGGAAGAGAAATGAGAACATAATTTGTTTAATTACTATTCTTCTCTATCGTGTCTCTTCTCTTCTCTTCTCTTCTCTTCTCTTCTCTTCTCTTCTCTTCTCTTCTCTTCTCTTCTCTTCTCTTCTCTTCTCTTCTCTTCCCTTCCCTTCCCTTCCCTTCCCTTCCCTCTCCCTCCCTCCCTCTCTCTCTCTCTCCCCCTTCTCTCTCTGTCACACACACACACACACACACACACACACACAAACACACACACACACACACCCCTACCATATCTTTTTCTCACCATGCTTTCTGTCTCCCTACCATAAAAGATGACTGACAAAACTACGTAGTAACTCCAGTTCAACAATATTTGCCGCTCTGGGAACAGTCATTCTGTAAGATCAAACCAAGAAATACATCTAAATAATTAGCGATAGCAGACTGCTTGCCAGTTCACTAAAATTATTATCCACCGTAGATGACAAATTAGTTTCCTTTTCTGCCCCCTCTCTAGATGGTATACTCCAGGAGCTTATGGTGAAATACAAAGGCACTTTTCCTCCAGGTTTTCATCAAACAAAGGTAATAAGGTTGGGCTAAGTCAGTTTGGGATGCACATGCCAGGCCAAGATTTACTGAGGTATCTTTTTTTTAAAAAAATAGGATGAATGTTCCTACCAAATTGGGAAGCTAATCCCAAATTTGGGTGATCTTCAAAAAGTTAAGAAAAATTGGACCTAGCTATTTTTTTTTAATGGGAGGCAGTTCTTATGGCTATGAGTTGCACAAGGAAGGTAGAAGAATGGTCTGGGAAAAAAAAAATACCAGCAAAACCATTTTTAAGCAATTGTCAATCTATATTAGTATGTAAAAGTGAAAACCACTCACACATTAATCACGAAATCTCCAGAACCGTAAAGCCTACAAACTTGAAATTTGCCACGTATGTTCCTCTTGGCTTCTAGGTGCTCACTAAGAAAGGATTTTTCAAAATGATCATCGCAGCATGAGTATTTCATATATTAATATTAACAAGCTCTGATGCTAAGGAGTTCTACTCCCCCCTCCCCACCTGAAAAGAAAGTTAAAGGGAAAAGAAGCAAAAAATGGAGGAAAAGATTTACAGATGCGATTAAGAAAACACAAGTAAGGGAAGCTGCCGGTTGCTCCCATGGCCAGTTCTATGTGGCATGCTCCAGGGTCAGTTCATCCAGAGAGCAAAACCAGGAATGTTGTTTACAGGGAGGTTCTGAGCAATTCATCTGAGGGACGAATTTAAAGTCTATGCTATGCAAATAATGTCTTCATCTGTAACAGAAACTTAGCTTACCCTCTCTAACTAAATAATACAGTCCCTTTTTTAACTACTCATTAATTTTCAAGCTTTAAGTGTGAATTTATCAAGCCCCATCATATAGTTTCGTAGCGAAGCACGGGTATCAGCTAGTGTGCCTATAAAATTAGCAGGAATGAAATTCAACTCCGACGAAATGTTAGATCTTATTTTTATTTGTGTGTTTTAGTGGACTATAATTGGAATGTAAAAGAAAAGCACTGTGGTTTTCATTAGGTCCAAAATTCACTCGTCTAAGATTTGCAAACAAATTTGTGTGTGAGGGAGGGGGAGGAGAAATGGTTCTAGAAAAGAGAATATATTAGAGCAGACTGCAAAGTATGAAGGGCTGGATTTAACATATTAAATAAAAAAGTGAACTTTAAAAATGAATTTAAAAAGTAGGTCAAAACTAGTTGTATTTTGAAAAAAAGGTATTTGGAGAAAGTGGTATAAGAGCTTCTTATCTTTCCTACTACCTTCTCCTATGGGTACCTTATGATTTATCACTTGTTCTTTGTATCCTATGATTTATGATCGTATCTTATGATTTATGATCTATGACTTACCACTTTGCTGTTCGTATGTGCACTGAGAGTTTATGCACCGGAGAAAAATTCCTTGTGTGTCTAATCATACTTGGCCAATCAAGATTATTCCTAAATGTTGCTTAATAATAGGAGGTGTCAACTTAATCCATCATTTTGATTATGATTACAATTAAAAATGATGATTCAGCTGGGAAATTGTATTGGATTCCTTGAATTGGATCCAATACAAACAAATTGGATGAATTTGGTGATTCAGTTTTGTTCAGCCTTTCGTGAAGAAAGTTGATTCAGTCTGAAGTCTGAACTGTTTTTCAATCATACCCAGAGGTGGGTTCCTCCCGGTTCAGACTGGTTCGCCTGAACCGGTAGCGACCTGCTGGTGACGTCACGGTGACGTCACGGTGATGTCACAGATCCGGTTTGGTCAGTGCCAGTCTGTGGGTACCGCCATCTTTTTTTTGGAATTTTTTTTTAAAAAAATTTATTCTGCGCATGCGCAGTAGCTAAGTTTCCAGCACAGCGCATGCATCACCATCTTTTCGGCTTTTTTTTATTTTTTCGGCACTGCGCGGCCACGCAGCGCAGGAGGAAGCAAACTGGCAGCGAGGTAAGTTAGAACCCACCCCTGATCATACCTCTACATGGAACCTCTCCATAATATTATTATTTTTATGTAAGGTATCTTATTAAATAATGCCTGAAAAACACAAGACACTTTTAAAAGCTGGGATTTATGCACATATTATAGTCAGATACTTTGCACTTAAAGTTTAAGTCAACCAGTAATGCAGTATATTAATGATATGCAGCTTAGTCGAATTAAAAGTGAATAAATAAATCTATAGTTGTTTCCTTCCATTAAAAAATGGCTCGTCTCTTAATTACTTTTGCAACATCCAGAGATTTCTGGGCCAAAAAATGTTTTGAACTGCTAAATAAACACATTGGGATAAAAGAGCTATGTATCTACTTTTCAGTACATTAATTAGGGAACATTAATCAATCTCTCATGTATGTTGTAATCACTCAAACCTTTCAATAATAAAGTTATGTTACCCTTAGACTAATGTTCTTTTATATGACTGGAGATAAAGAGAGAGGGGGAGGGAGGGAGAGAGGGAGGGAGGG
>QLTV01000774.1:626241-646507 GCA_003457575.1 Thermophis baileyi | reverse complement strand
AGGGTGTGTGTGTGTGTGTGTGTGGGTGTGTGTGTGTGTGTGTGTGTGTGTGTAGAGAGGGAGGGAGGGAGAGAGGGAGGGAGGGAGGGAGAGAGTGGGAGGGAGGGAGAGAGAGTGGGAGGGGGAGAGAGAAGGAGGGAGAGACAGAGAGAGTGGGAGAGTGGGAGAGAGAGGGGGGAGGGAGGGAGAGACCTTTGAATTGTTCTATTGGAGAAGACTCTTGAGAGTCCCTTGGACTGCAAGGAGATCCAATCCTAAAGGAAATCAAACCCTGATTGTTCTTTGGAAGGACAAATCCAGAAGCTGAAGCTCAAAGGCTTTGGTCATCTAATGAGAGGAGAAGACTCATTGGAAAAGACCCTGATGTTGGGAAAGATGATGCAGAAGGAGAAGGGGACAGCAGTGGATGAGATGGTTAGATAGTGTCGTGGATGCAGTGAGCATGAATTTTGGCAAAGTCCAGGTGATGGTGGAGGCCAGGACATCTGGTGTGCTATGATCCATGGGTTATGAAAAGTCAGACATGATTTAGCGACTGAACAACAACGACCACAACAGAGAAAGAGAGAGAGAGAGAGAGACAGAGAGACAGAGAGAGAGACAGAGAGACAGAGACAGAGACAGAGACAGAGAGAGACAGAAAGACAGAGATTAATTCTGCCTAAGCTTGTCAGTTGATATAACAGAACGACAGAGTTGGAAAGGACCTTGGAGGTCTTCTAGTCCAACCCCATATAATCTCCATTTAACGACCCCATAATCCTTTCTGGGGTAGAGTCTGGGCAACTGAATGGAGCTAGCAGAGTATTTTAATGGCCGGATGGCCCTTCCTGTCACCCATGCGGAACACCCATTGTTCAGCAGATATATTCTCAGTGTGCCCAGAGAGAGAAATATCTGCCTCTACCTAGGATCGAACTCACAGCCTCCTGATTGTGAGGCAAGAGCTCCACCTCTAGGCCACCACTAACCCCATATAAACTGTCATCATTATTAAAAACACCATTTTGTCTTCTCATACACTGTGTCTCGTACATTTTGGCCATGGAATTCAATGCTACTTAGTTAGCCGAGGGTAAAGTCATTCAGACACACATTTTGGTAATTGCCGCATTTATTTTAATTTAATAAAAGGAATTGCTATTTTGCAAAATAAATAAATAAATAAATAAATCAACTATATAAACACCATTGGAGGCTTGCTTTTTTTTAAGAGTCCTGCTTTGGATACTTGAGTTCTTAGAAGCCCTGTTCCAACATAATGTACAAGACACAAAGAGATGAATCCTGGGAATGTTGTTGGAATGGGAGAGAATGAACTGTGAATGACAAAAATTAAAATAATTTTTTATTCATTTTTAAATAATTAAATTGAATTGGTAAATTGTCCTGCGGCGAGTTGTCTCGCAGTGAGTTGGCTGTGGCAAGTTGGCCATGGCGAGTTGGCTGTGGCAAGTTGTCCCATTCCGACATTCAATTTCTTCCAATGTATTCCAAGATGAAATATGTATATTTTAAAACAATTCTTAAATATTTATTTATTTAATATTTAGGGGACTGAAGGCTAAAACGTATGAAGAATGGTTGCAAAAATTGTGCATGTCTAGTTTAATGAAAAGAAGGACATGATAACAGTCTTCCAATATCCAAGGGGCTGCCACAAAGAAGAGAGGGTCAACCTATTCTCCAAAATAGCTGAAGGCAGGATAAGAAACAATGGGTGGAAACTATTCAAGGAGAGAACCAACCTAGGACAAAGGAGAAATTTTCTGACAGTCAGAACAATTAATCTGTGGAACAACTTGCCTCCAGAAGTTGTAGAGGCTCCAACACTAAAGGTTTTTAAAAAGAGATTAGGCAACTATTTGTTTGAAATGGTATAAGATTTCCTGCTTGAGCAGGGGGTTGGACTAGAAGACCTCCAAGGTCCCTTCCAACTCTGTTTTTGATGTTCTTCTGTTATTTAAAATAAGCCATTATCTGAAAGGCAAGGTGAATTATTTATTTATTTATTTACACTCCAAATCCAATCACGGCATTTTAGGAAAATATATAGCATACCATGAATACATGCCTACGGAACAGTGCATACCAGAGGTGGGTTTCAGCAGGTTCCGACCAGTTCTGGAGAACCGGTAGCGGAAATTTTGAGTAGTTCGGAGAACTGGTAAATACCACCTCTGACTGGCCCCGCCCCCATCTATTCTCTGCCTCTCGAGTCCCAGCTGATTGGGAGGAAATCGGGAGGATTTTGCAGTAACCTTCCCCTGGAGTGGGGAGGGAATGGAGATTTTACAGTATCCTTCCCCTGCCATGCCCACCAAGCCACGCCCACCAAGCCACACCATGTCCACCAAGCCATGCCCACAGAACCGGTAGTAAAAAAAATTGAATCCCACCACTGCATACATATATAAAAGGAAGAAACCCTTTAAAGTTAACAATTCACTGAAGGCACCAAAGGTTTTTCTATAAGCTAAAGCTGTAAATAAAAAAAAAAATGCTACTGCTTTTGAAACATTTTAGATTATTTAGTAAAAAAAAATACTTCCATCTCCTCATTGTGAATGGAAATTTATGAAATTCAAGAGTAGGTCTGTATTGGCTCTGATTGGTAGTGTGAGTACAGTGGGCACTTAAAAAGGAGGGTCAAACAGACTCAACCTCTACATTCAAGCAAATACACACTCAATCTTTATGAAAGGTTGAGATATCGACCAGCTGTCACCCTAGAGATCATCTATATGGGCTTTGTAGAAGGCCCTCCAATGGAGGAATAGAGAAATTTATAGATCGTTTTTATAGATCGTTTTTGCAAAAAAAAAAAAAAAAAGCTTTCCTTAGCTACACAAGCACATACTTCACTGAAAAAGCATCTCTGTGACTCTAATACCAAGTTCAAATATTCTATCATGCGAGTATTCTTTGTTACATTAAAAAAAAAAGAAATAGCATATAAACGTTATTGTACAGGTGTCGCTTCTAGAGTCCCAGTACAACCTGTCATTATTCCCTGAATGTTCAACATCAATTTCTAAAAGAGATTATTTTTTTTTAAACTACAGCAAGTGCCCCTATATGGAATTTCTGCTTAATTCTCATTTTTTGCTACTCAAACACTATAGTGCTTTTCAAGCGAAGCTTCTTTTGACTTATTTTTTTTTCCTGATTGCAACTAGAAAAGAAAGCACTCTGCTTTGACAAAGTACCGAGGAAGGAAGAGAGAAGGAAGCAAGGAAAATCCTTGTTGTTGTTGTTTTGGCTCAGAAGACTTTTCTTCCAACTCTGTCTTCAGTTGTTGATAGCCATGCAGTTTCTTTCTTTCACTTCTGACCTCCGTTGCTGAAATATATTTAAGCTGAATGTGAAATAATTGGATTGAAGCAAATGAGAGATAATAACAGAATAACAAGGTTGGAAGGGATCTTGGAGGTCTTCTAGTCCAACCCTCTGCTCAAGCAGAAGACCCTAAACCACTGCAGTCTCTTCTTAAAGCCTCCAGTGATGGAGCACCCCACAACTTCTGAAGGCAAGCCTTTCCATTTGTTACTGTATTTTTCAGAGTATAAGGTGCACCTTTCCCACCCTAAAACAGGGTGGAAATGTTGGTGCGTCTTATACACCGAATACAGCCACTTTTGGCCTCCCGAAGCCCTGCCCCCACATCCCATTTTTTGCAAAAAATGGGCCCATTTTTCACAAAAACGGGGTGCGCTGAGGGTTTGGGAGGCCTGCAGAGTGCTCCTGGGGACTGGGGAAGGCAAAAATGCCCCTGTTTTTGCAAAAAATGGGGCATGCAGAGGGTTTGGGAGGCCTGCAGAGTGCTCCTGGGGGCCATGGAGGACAAACACTTTTTTTTCTTACTTATCTCTTCGAAACCT
The DNA here is from genome assembly GCA_003457575.1 of Thermophis baileyi. Taxonomy (NCBI): domain Eukaryota; kingdom Metazoa; phylum Chordata; class Lepidosauria; order Squamata; family Dipsadidae; genus Thermophis; species Thermophis baileyi. The sequence goes on along the minus strand of QLTV01000774.1, from coordinate 642,626 downwards.
TGGTGCGTCTTATACACCGGTGCATCTTATAGTCCGAAAAATACGGTAATTGTTCTCACTGTTAGGAAATTTCTTTAGTTAGGAAATTTCTCTCCTTGATTACTTTCCATCCATTGTTTCTTATCTTGCCTTCTGGTGCTTTTGAAAATAGGTTGATTCCCTCTTCTTTGTGGCATCCCTTCAGATATTGGAACACTGCTATCATGTCACTCCTAGTCTTCTTTTCATTAAACTACCTAATTCTTGCAACCATTCTTTGTATGTTTTAGTCTCCAGGCCCCCAATCATCTTAGTTGCTCTTCTGTGCATTCTTTCCAGAGTCTCAACATCTTTTTTTATATTGCGGTGACCAAAACTGGAGACGGTAATCCAAGTGTAGTCTTACTAAAGCTTTATGAATTGGAATAAATACTTCACATGATCTTGATTGTATCCCTCTGTTAAAGCAGCCTAGGCTTGTTTTGGCTTTTTTGACTGCTGCCACACACTGTTGACACATATTTAACTGATTGTCCACTAGGACTCCAAGATCCCTCTCACAGTTACTGCTATTGAGCCACATTCACCTAATCTGTACTGTACATTTGATTTTTCTTGCCTAACCTTACTTTTCTCTCCATTAAATTTCATTTTGTTACGTGGGAAGAAATATTCTATCTGGTTCAGTTCCAAGCTGGGAGAAAGACACTGGAAACATGGAGGCTGATTGGAAAGAGGGTTTATTGATGAAGCAGAACCACATGGCTTTGTGGTTCTGGGCAGCTGACCCAAAACGGAGTTGAGAGTGGATGGTTTTTATACCTTCTTTTGGCTTTACATTTGAGCTTCCTGTTCCTGTGCAAGAACATGTATTCTATTGGCTGTTGTCAGATTCCTATGGGGTCATGTAGGGGTTATGTAGGGGTCATAGCTGGCTCTATAGACAAAAGAGGAAATGCAAATCCTAGGTGCTTGTCTGAGCTAATTTGGTTGAAGTTTGGGCTGCTCTGGTGTGATGCAATGAAGGGGCTTGTGTTCTGAAAGGGTGTTGGGCAATTCCTATTGTGGCTTAATGGCTTTTGTCCTGTTTTGGATCTTGAGTGAGGCTTGCTTCTAATCCTACCATTCTGCCTTTGTTCAGACTTTGCTGCAGGGAGTTTCAAAACATCCTGTCTTGAATGGATTTCTGCCTGCAGTATTTGCTTTGCCTATGAATAGAGCTATCTAGATACTTGTCTTCCTCTTTCAATAAGCTCTTTATCTCTTAAGTGCTGACATCTGCTGTGGGCTATTAAGGAAAGTGGGGGCTGCTTTCTGCCTCTAAAAAAACATGTTTCTCCATTTCTCCCTTTGGAGAAATATAATATTCTGCCTTTTTTAATATTTCTCAAAACATTTCATTCTTCTAGGAGGTGGGCTTCCCTCAGTTAGATACGGCCCAGTGTTCAAGTCTGTCGAGATCCATCTGGATCTTGAGCCTATCTTCTGGAGTGTTGGCTACTCCTGCCAGCTGTTGAAAATAAAGTAAATGAGGATTAGCAAACCATGCCTAAGCTAATTTCCTATCAGTGCAAAACTAGATAAGTATCACCAAGCTAGATAAGCACAGAGGGAAGAACAGTAATGGATGCACCAAATTGAAGCAAGAGTACTATTGGAATGGAAATATTGTGATGTTATGCACTACACAAGCAGGTTGCATACCAAAATGAATGTGACAAATATTTGTAAATATTTATCATGAACAACACTGGTTGAAATTCCCTTTGGAACATATTGTTAACACCAAATATGTATTTGTTTTTTATATATATAGTGGTTTAAAATAGCTAAGATCAGAATTTTTTTTTCCTGTTGATAATCTGTTTTGTGCAGCAGAGAGGAATATCCCCTGCTCAGGTCTTCATAGCCATAAACACTTCCCATATTGTTAGCAGAGATGCATTTTTTAAAGAACTCCATGGCAATTTTTTTTCACACAATATTTACGTACGTCATCATTCTGCAATAGAAAAGATGTTATTTTCATATTTTAATTGTCATCTTAATCTTATTAGTAAATTTATTAGGTAAAGGAAAAGGTTCCCCTGCACATGTGTGCTAGTCGTTCCCGACTCTAGGGTGAGTCGTTCCTGGCTCATCTCCGTTTCTGAGCCGAAGAGCCAGTGCTGTCCGATGACGATTCCATGATCATGTGGCCGGCATGACTAAACGCCGAAGGTGCACAGAACGCTGTTACCTTCCCATCAAAGGTGGTCCCTATTTTTCTACTTGCATTTTTTACGTGCTTTCGAACTGCTAGGTTGGCAAAAATGGGACAAGTAACTGGAGCTCACTCCATTACACGGCGCTAGGGATTCAAACAGCTGAACTGCTGACCTTTCTGATCGGCAAGCTCAGTGTCTTAACCACTGAACCACCGCATCCCAGTAAATTTATTACTAATACACAAAAAGGCATGCAAAATATGGACAATTGCCAAACAGAATTCTATTCTAAATAATACAATTTACTAAAGAATGTAGGGGTGGGCATGAATTTATATATTTATTTTGAAAATTGAAATCAAAAGGCAGGGAACAACTTGCCAGTTGTGCAGTCACAAACTTTTAAAATTAAATTTCTCCAAATCTTGGGGGAGTGGGGTTTTTGTGTGTGTGTGTGATGAGGTTCTGGTGTCCTTATAGACAATCGGTAAAGAACAAAGTCCATCCCCATTTTTTGCAATTTTTTTGGAAATAATGACACATCATTAGAGCCCTCTTCTGAGGAGCACCTAGAGCAGAGACGGCTAACCTTTTACGTCACCGTGTGCTGACCTGCGTGCCAGAAATGGCACACAAAACCATCCCACCTGGACTGCACAGCCTTGCTGGCCTTTGCGCACTTCCAGTTTTTGGCGCAGACGCACGCCCGACGAACAGCTGGCCATCATGCATGCACATGACAGAAACCTGTAAGTTCGGGTGCCTGCATGCGCATGTGCACCGGAATGCTGCTCTTCCAGGTTTCGGCGCTCCCACATGCGCAAAGGCCAGCTGACCGGCGTGTGTGTGTGCACAGGAATGTGGAAGAGGAGCCAGCGAGGCCGCGTGCATCTGCGTGGGATGGCTCTGCGTGCCGCTTCCGGCACGCATTCCATAGGTTCGCCACCACAGACCTAGAGCTTCAATTTTACAACATATTGTAACATAGTTATTTAACTTATTTAAAAAATGCATGCTAATCAACTACCTTGATGAAGAGCAGGGGTGTCAAACTCAATTTCATTGAGGGCCGCATCAGGGTTGTGTTTGACCTCGGGGGGCCAGGGTGGGTGTGGCTGGCTCAATGTTGACGTATGCCGGGGGTGCCTGTGGTGGCCTGAGTGTCCTGCCAGTGAAAATGGGTTCCTGAGCTCCATTTCCTGCTGTGATGGCCTCTTGCAACCCTCTACTACCGAAAATGGAGCTCAGGAGGGCTGCGCACAGCCGTTTTCACTGGCAGAGGCACCGTGGGCTGGTCCTTCACTGTTTCCATGGCGGCCCCGCAGGCCAGATCTAAGCACCCCATGGGCCTGATCCGGCCCGCGGGCCTTGAGTTTGACACTCCTAATGTAGAAATTTAATTTTTGAATTAGAGAGAGAGAGACCCAAAACCTAGTTCACCCTTAGCCATAGAAACTCATTGGGTGGTTTTAGTCTGCTCAATTCTGTCACCTCAATTTGCATTCTAGAAAAAGAAGAAACGCTAACCTTAATGAATGTCTAAATCACAGGTGTCAAACTCGCCGCATCACATTGCTGTCATGTGACGTTTTGAAATGTTTTTCCCATTCACGGAGCTGGGGTGAGTGTGGCCTGTGCGTGACGCATCCGGCCTGCGGGCTGCCAGTTTGACACCCCTGGTCTAAATGAATGGCCCGGTATAAACTAACTACACAGATGTTACTCTCCCCATAAATGTTTGAAATTAACAACAATCATTCACTAAGCACAGGATGAGGTAGTTATCACATGAAATAAGCATTAAAAAAAGCTGCCTTTGTTTCTACATTAGAGAAATCTCTGAATGAAGTTATATGTGGCTCTCTTATTACAAACTGTAGGAGAAGAGCAGGCTCAGCTGGAAGGAGGAGTTAAACATGTCATCAGTTTGGAATTATTGCATTGCCATAAGAGATCCAAGTCCAGCCCCTTCCTTGAATTCCATTGACACTTATCTAGCATCAATTGAGCTTTGATCATTAGTTGTCTGGATTCTTGTTTATTTTGTTGTTGTTGTTAATTGCAAAGTCATGTCGGACCTATCACGACCCCATGGACAACGTTTCTCCAGGCCTTCCTGTCCTCTACCATCCCCTGAAGTCCATTTAAGCTCAAGCCGACTGCTTCAGTGACTCCATCTAGCCACCTCATTCTCTGTCGTCCCCTTCTTCTTTTGCCCTCAATCGTTCCCAGCATTAGGCTCTTCTCCAGTGAGTTCTTCCTTCTCATTAGGTGGCCAAAGTATTTGAGTTTTATCTTCAAGATCTGGCTTTCTAAAGAGGCAGGAGTCTTCTCCAGCACCATAGTTCAAAGGTCTCAATTCTTTGGCGCTCAGCCTTCCTTATGGTCCAACTTTCACAGCCATACATTGTAACTGGGAAAACCATAGCCTTGACTATACGCACTTTTGTTGGCAGGGTGATGTCTCTGCATTTTAGTATGCTGTCTAGCTTTGCCATAGCTTTCCTCCCCAGGAGCAAGCGTCTTTTAATTTCTTGGCTGCTTTTAATTCCCCATCTGCGGTGATCTTGGAGCCCAGGAAAATAAAATCTGTCACTACCTCCATTTCTTCCCCATCTATTTGCCAGGAATTGAGAGGGCCGGATGCCATGATCTTAGTTTTCTTAATGTTGAGTTTCAAGCCAACTTTTGCACTCTCCTTCTTCACCCACATCAAGAGGTTCTTTAGTTCCTCTTCACTTTCTGCCATAGATAGCATTAATAAACTCTTCTGTGCTTTGAATACTACAAATGTTTCTGGCACCTGACACGAACAGAGCGGGTATAGAACAGTTTGGAAATATCTGTAACTCTAAAAAAGGAGACTGCCATTTTTAAACAAGCAGCTTGAAATGCATAGCTTGGATGTGTCAACCCAACTAAATTCAAGAGATTACTGTGGGAAAATATTTAGTTGATTAGCTCCACTTGTCTCTGCACTTCTTGGAAGAATGAGAAGGAATATTTGGGGTGAACAGAACCAGTTGAATTCCTGAGCCTTTCAATAATTAAGTTGGAATTTTTCTGTGACAGAACTACTTATTTTTCCATCAGTAAAGATTTTGCCATCTCACTGGCAAGTCTTAAATCCAGCAGGTTCTGACAGGTTCTGGAGAACCAGTAGCGGAAATTTTGAGTAGTTCGGAGAACCAGCAAATACCACCTCTGGCTGGCCCCAGAGTGGGGTGAGAATGGAGATTTTTCCATACCCTTCCCCCAGGAGTGGGGTGGGAATGGAAATTTTGCAGTATCCTTCCCCTGGAGTGGGGTGGGAATGGAGATTTTGCAGTATCCTTCCCCTGGAGTGGGGTGGGAATGGAGATTTGCAGTATCCTTCCCCTGCCATGCCCACCAAGCCATGCCCACCAAGCCACGCCCACAGAACCGGTAGTAAAAAAAATTGGATTTCATCATTGCTTAAATCCAGACTAAGACAACTTTTTTTTTTTAATGGAATGATTATTTCTAATTGAAGGTTTATATAGAGTCTTCTTTGCTATTATCCACTTTTGTCTGTCTCTCTGTGTGTGTGCACATTCTCTTCTTACTTTCTCTCTTCAGTCTCTTCATTTTGTTTAGACAGTTGCATAATAAATATTTGCAGATCGCTTTAGGCTATGAAACTCCATCATTTGCCGAGAGAAAAGAAAGAGATGGAGAACAGTCATCTTCCCCTCAAAATTGATGACATCTAGATGCTGTCCAGAATTTTTTTTTTATTTTTTTTTTTCAATTTTAGAAGCAGAAGCAAGAATTCAGAATATGCTTCGTCTATATTGTTTAAGGCTATTTTGGATGGCAGCAGAATTTATGAGCTGAAGTTAATAATAAATGAGGCAACACTGCATCTCCTGGAGTTTGCAAACCAGCCCGCCTGACCGCTGAGAAGATGCATGCTTTTCAGTAATCATGGACATAAATATTAATACATTTTTCTTTTCTTTTTTTTTTAAAAAAAGAGAGCCTCTGCTATATGATTGTTAACTGTACTGGGATTTTAATAAAGACTACGAAAACAAGGATTTGGGGGAGTTTCAGGAAATTTGTGGAGCATTGGCAACTTCAGGGGTGCTGTAAGAATTACATGTGATAATAAGCATTACATTTGTAACTTTGAGCCAATTGCATAATGAAGAGTATTGATTGCTGCTTAAGCCATAATAAAATAATTTCTGGAAGTGTAGAAACAGCCTAAAACAGGGGTGTCAAACTCAAGGCCTGGGGGCTGGATCCGGCCCACAGGGGGCTTAGATTTGGCCTGCAGGGCCACCCTGGAAACAGTGAAGGACCGGCCAGAGGTGCCTCTGCCAGCAAAAACGGAGCTTGGGCGGGGTGAGTATGGCCCTCCCAAGCTCCATTTTCACCGGCAGAGGGTTGCAGGAGGTGTCGCAGCTGAAAATGGAGCTCAGGAGCCCGTTTTCGCTGGCAGAGCACTCGGACCGCCACAGGCGCCCCCAACACGAGTGACGTCAAGCTGGCCACGCCCACCCTGGCCCACCGAGGTCAAGCACAACCCTGATGCGGCCCTCAATGAAATCGAGTTTGACACCCCTGGCCTAAAAGCTGAATATCCTCACATAAATCTTCTGCTACAAAACTTTATGTGTCTCTATATTGCCATGTGCAATGCATAGTTCATTTAACGTGGATTTTAAATTGTACTGTATATGTGCACGTGCTAGCTGTAACACCAGCAACGACAAAAATTCTATGGGTGTCTATTCAGGGGTAAGTTACAATCATTCCTGCTGCCAGGAAAAGTAAATATACAATCCTGAATGGTGAAGTATCTATTTGTGTACAGGTGACATGGCCCCATCAGATCCTGGTTTGGAGGAGGAGGAGTTGGAATCAGGACCATCTGACGGGGATGGCACATCTCCCTTGGAATGTGGTAGATAAGAGTCAATGGAATTCAAGGTGGGCTGGGCTTAATAGAATAGAATAGAATAGAATAGAATAGAATAGAATAGAATAGAATAGAATAGAATAGAATAGAATAGAATAGAATAGAATAGAATAACAGAGAATAACCCCCTTGGAGGTCTTCTAGTCCAACCCCCTGCTTAGGCAGGAAACCCTACTCCACTTCAGACAAGTGGTTATCCAACATCTTCTTAAAAACTTCCAGTGTTGGAGCATTCACAACTTCTGGAGGCAAGCTGTTCCACTGATTAATTGTTCTAACGGTCAGGAAATTTCTCCTTAGTTCTAAGTTGCTTCTCTCCTTGATTAGTTTCCACCCATTGCTTCTTGTTCTACCCTCAGGTGCTTTGGAGAATAGCTTCACTCCCTCTTCTTTCTGGCAACCCCTGAGATATTGGAACACTGCTATCATGTCTCCCCTAGCTTAGAACTTTTGTGGATGTGAAGGGACTTGAGACTGATGATATGTTTGACTCCTCCCTCAGGGTCAGCCTGATCATTTCCCACACCAACAGATAGACTCCCGTTGAATCACTTCCATAAGTTCCCACTTCATAAACTATGGTTTAGAAACTATTCTTGGTGGTTTCACATAATCCTTACCAAAACACACACAAATATTAACATAACTGACCACGATGTATTAACCTAGTGAATGTACCTTATTTGGAAGGGACTGAGTAAGTATGAGAAAACATGATACCTACAGTACATTTCAAAAACTACATCCACTGAATGTAGTTATTCCCCAATTAGATTATCTAAAATATTTTTTGATTCAAATTTGTCAAAGCAGCTTTACTCCCATTCTCTATGCAACCAGCATTTGGAATGACTGTTACAAGGAACATAAGTTACAATACTCAACAATAGTGTCACAGTTGAAACCAGGAGCAAACTTCTCCACCTCTCACAAAAGAGATAACCAAACTATCTCTGAAAGGCTATTATGGTTAGCCCTGTCACTAGAAAGTGTCTGATTCGGTGGTGATGAAGTTGATTATTTACTGTGTTATTGTGAAACAACACACTTGAGTGGCAGTGACTTACCACGTAGTTTATGCAAAGAACCAGGAAGTGGTTATGGGACTCAGTAAATAGAATCATCTTCTTCTTCTTCTTCTTCTTCTTCTTCTTCTTCTTCTTCTTCTTCTTCTTCTTCTTCTTCTTCTTCTTCTTCTTCTTCTTCTTCTTCTTCATCTTCATCTTCATCTTCATCTTCATCTTCATCTTCATCTGTAGTTGTTTCAGCTGATGTGGCTTACAAAGGAAGAATGGGAATGGGATATGCATTGCAGTCAGCACATTTTACATTTTTGATATATTAATAGTAAAGCAAGCTCCAGGAGCATAATTACATAACTGTCCCCCATAAAACCAAATTAATTTATTTTCTTGGAAGTCAATAGATCACACACAAAATTTGTGGACAACTTTTTTGGACTGAGGACCTCACAAATACCCTTCAATTTTTGATTGGCATCACAAGCCAAAGACTGAGAAGAATATTGGCTCAATCAAAATGAATAATACACTCATAACATCTGAAATTATTAAAAAGCCAGCAAAAAAAGTTAAGAACTAGAGTGCACCAGGAAAAGATGAAGTATGTGGATTTTGGCTTAAACGTCTGACAACTGTCCATGAAAGATTAGCTCCTCAATTTAATAAAATATCATAAATTGGAAAAGTTGAAGAATGGATGACAACTGGTAGAAGATGTTTAATAATAGAAGAAAGATGCAAAATGTAATTGCAAGCAACTACAGAGCAAATACTTCCTTGTCAACAATGTTCAAGTTGCTAGCTCATATATTAGCAATTGCAATTTTGAGACACATATTTAAAACTTAAATCTATTCACCTGAGCAAAAAAGTATCTGCTGAAATTCAAGAGGAGCAACATATCATTGTTGATGGATAAAATAACACTAAAGAGAAGTCCAGGTGAACAAAGACCAACTTCCACATCAATAACTGGTGAATAATTAGAGAAACAACTGATTATTGAGCCAAAGGTCCTTTTTCAAGAGGCAACTGGACTTTCTGGTTTTTCTTTGAAGAAATTTAGCTTCTCATCCAAGAGGCTTCTTCAGAGCTGAAACAGCTTCTTGGATAAGAAGCGAAATGTCTTCAAATAAAAACCAGAAAGTCCAGTTGTCGCTTGAAAAAGCACCTTTGGGACAACCATGACCTAGATCAGTGATGGCGAACCTTTTTTCCCTCGGGAGCCAAAAGTGTGCGCGTGCGCTATCGCGCACGCGCCCACACCCAGAATTCAATGCCCCCACCCCCGCCCCTGCGCAAGGCCCCCCCACGCCCCCGTTTGGGCCTAGCAGGCCTCCCTGAAGCCTCCGGAGGCGGGAAACGGCCACTTCCAGTGGGCCCGGTAGGCCCATTTTTCACCCTCCCCAGGCTCCTGGAGCCTGGGGAAGGCGAAAACAGCCCCCTGCCCCCCCCAGAGGCCCTCTGAAGGCCAAAAACGCCCTCCCAGAACCCCCGTGCAAGCCAAAAATCAGCTGTGCGCACTGGAGCTGAGCTAGGGCAACGGCTCACGTGCCAGCAGATATTGCTCCACGTGCCACCTGTGGCACGCATGCCATAGGTTCGCCATCACGGACCTAGATGACTGAGAATCTCCATAGACAACTGATTATTGATTCTCTTTCACATAACTGGATTCAGAAATGTTTGGAAATATTTGTCATTGGTGCAAATAACCTGGATTTTGAAAACAAAAGCTATGAAAATATGAAAAAAAATTGATGATAAATGGAAAGAAAATGGAACTGTAAACATCAGGAGAAGAACTTCTCAAGAGAATTTATTGCCTCCATTGTTTGTTTTTACCATACCCTGAAGTGACATTCTAAGTGAAATAAAACATGGATGTGAATTGTTAAAAACAAAGTGGACATTTGTCACTCATGGATGATCTGAAATGATATGGAGTACCAAAACCTGAAACTGAATCCTTACTTAATATTTTAATCAAAATGGGACTTGAATGTGAGAGATGGGTAATAACTCATCATTTTTTTTAAAAAAAAAGAAAAAAATTGAACCATGATGCTCAGTTTCAGATATTTAAATATATCTATTTCTGTCTGGAGCGAAGGAAGGAAGGAAGGAAGGAAGGAAGGAAGGAAGGAAGGAAGGAAGGAAGGAAGGAAGGAAGGAAGGAAGGAAGGAAGGAAGGAAGGAAGGAAGGAGATGCCAGGAAAAAGTAGTTCTACCCAAAGTTTCTCTGTGGTATTTTGAAGTTGTACAGTTATGTCACTTACAGGTGTCCATAGGTGGCAGAGTTAGGGCACATGTGCCCTCCCATCATCACACAAATTATGAAAATTATGCACTGAATATAATTTGCAGACTGATGAAAAATTATGAAACTCAACTCAGCATACATTATCAGCAAATATATGCTGCAACATCAACCTTTCTATTTTATCCACAATGTGGATAGGTAAGAGTCATTTCCTTCAAGTTCGGCCTGCATTATTTTAGCATTTCTGTGTTTTATTTTTACGGGGCACTGGAAATCAAAACTTCTACTCTGAATTTTGGAGACAGAAACTTCCCCTGCCAGTGGCAAAAACACTTCTGTGCAACCCTGTCAATACTGAGTGGGTTACAATATGCCAATTAAGATTTTCAAAATGCAATAAAACATACTCGCCTCCCCTCCCTAATTTCCCCCTACACAATAATGTCAAATAATCTCATGCAAAGTGCTGCTTCTTCTACGTTCCTCTCCAGAGGCCTTCTGAAGGTTTGGGAATGCTAATAGAGCAGGATGTCTATGGAGATCCTCAGATATCTAGGTCATGGTTGTCCCAAAGGTGCTTTTTCGGAAGGCCACTGGACTTCCTTGGTTTTTGCTTGAAGACATTGAGATTGAGAAACCCTGCTCTATGGAATGCTGAGAGAAAGCATCATTGAATTGGCTCAACCCTATAGCCCTCAAAGTCAACTTTGCCTTGAAGTAAAGACCAACAGCAAGCCCAATCTCTTGACGGGCAAATTGTACTTGAAGTAGGGGTTATCTTGGTGATACTCACAACATTAAGTCATGAAAGATCACTTGAGGTACTAATACCACTCTATAAAGTCTTAGTAAGACCACACCTAGAATACTGCATCCAGTTTTGGTCACCACACTATAAAAAAGATGTGGAGACTCTAGAAAGAGTGCAGAGAAGAGCAACAAAGATGATTAGGGGACTGGAGGCTAAAACATATTAAGAACGGTTGCTGGAATTGGGTATGTCTTGTTTATTGAAAAGAAGGGCCAGGGGAGACATGATAGCAGTTTTCCAATACTTCAGGGGCTGCCACAGAGAGAAGGGGGTCAACCTATTTGCCGAAGCACCCAAAGGCCAGACAAGGAATAATGGATGGAAACTGATCAAGGAGAAATCCAATGGAGACAATCAACCAATGGAACAGAAGTTGCCTTCAGAAGTTGTGGGAGCTTCATCACTGGAAGCTTTCAAAAAGTGAGTGGACTGCCATCTGTCAGAAATGGTGTAGGGTCTCCTGCTTGGGCAGGGGGTTGGACTAGATGACCTACAAGGTGCCTTCCAACTCTGTTCTGTTAGTTTTCTGAAAGGCTTTAATAGTGACAACCATTGAAACACACTTGGACACTGTCTGGAAACCAAGGTGGCTTTCAAAATATCCATGAGCTTGTCGTTACTTTGGTCCTGCATTCTGGACCAACTGAAGTTTCTAAATGGCCTTCGAGCACCTAATAGAATGAGTTGCAATATTCCAAACACAAGGGTGTGGGAAATTGTCAATAATGCTTCTTGGTACACACACACACACACACACACACACACACACACACACAGACACAAAAGATTTGAACTGGCTCACCAGATGAGGATGTGAAAAAGCTTCCTAACTAGGAGCTCTGGTGGCGCAGTGGTTAAAGTGCAGTATTGCAGGCTAACTCTGCCCACAGCCTGGAGTTCAATCCTGATGGGGCTCAAGATTGACTCAATTTTCTATCTTTCTGAGGTCAGTAAAATGAGGACCCAGATTGTGGGGGGGGGGGGGCAATATGCAAATAATGCTTCTATATTGTAAACCATCCAGAGAATGCTGTAAAGCACTATGGGGTGGTATATAAGTGATATCGCTATGACCTGCACAGGATCTTCAACAGAGGCCCCGAACTCAAGAGCATTTACAAATTACAAACCAGCTCCTTGCTCTGAAAGTTACAAAACTAAATTGGAGATAGCTGCATTTCCAACACAGATTTAGGGGGAGTAAATGGGAAGGGGGAATCCCACCCACCATAGCAACATAACAAGTTCACTCTTCAAACCTACTGTATGGGGAATTTAATTCACCAGAAGGATGCTGAAAACATTAATGCATATGTATGGTTTTTTTTTCTTCTCCTAGCAATTTCCTACTTTTCTTCTCTTTCCTTCTGTGCCAGAGTGCCCGCAGAGAAGGTAATCTACTTCCCATTGTGTATGTTCTGCAGAGCAGAAGAAAACTCTTTGGAGCATGGAAATCTCATAATATAAGGAAGTCCTTTTGGTGACTTTCAATTGCTGTAGGTTTGAGACGCTCCACAGCACTTTAATAATTAGTCTATGGGGAATCTAAAGAGAGCAAGGCAACTCTTTTTAATTAACAATTCCCAATACATGAGTTGACCAGGAGACATGAAACAAGACGTTAGCTACAAGGACACCTGAATTCGGGGAAATGACACTTTTTAACAGCTGAATTGATACATTCCATTCCCCTCTCTATGTAACTTGACAGAATTTCAAAATGCAAAGGCATCGTAATCTCATATATTTTTTTTGAGAAAAGGGAGTTTTAGAGGCTACTAGTACAGAAAGGAACATAGGTTGTGTTGCAGTTGGGTAAGGTAATTTTATTTTATTTTTTAAAAAATAATAATATTTAAAATAATATATATTCTCTCTCTGTCTCTCTCTCTCTGTCTGTCTGTCTCTCTCTGTCTCTGTCTCTGTTTCTGTGTGTCTCTTTCTCTCTCTCTCTGTCTGTCTGTCTGTCTGTCTGTCTGTCTCTCTCTCTCTCTCTCTCTCTCTCTCTCTCTCTCTCCATGGTGGCGCAATAGTTAGAATGTAGTATTGCAGGCAAACTGTGCCCTCAGATTGGAGTTTGACCCTGATGGATCTCAAGGTTGATTCAGCCTTCCGAGGTCAGTAAAATGAGGACCCATTTGTTGGGGGCAATATGCTGACTCTGTAAAGTGTTTAGAGAGGGATGTAAAGCACTATGAAGTGGTATATAAGCCTAAGTGCTATTCCTATTGCTATAAATGACTTCTCCCTTCATCCCAACAAGTATCCAGAGTCTTAGTAACTTTATCGCCTTGTTTTAAAATACAACAAACGATTCCTTCTTCCCATATTTTCTCTCTTATCAATAAACGAATCCTTAAACCCTCATCTCTTGAGTTCTGATCAGCAAAAGTGCATTAAGAGTTATTAGAGATTAAAATATATCTATTTTAACCTTGATCAAATAAGCCAACTTTATATTCTTTCCTTTTACTTTTAACAATTTTATTTTTAGTCCATTCAAATAATGTCATAGAACCTGATTCCTTTTCATTGTTTCCTTTGTCCTTACTAAAAAAATTATTCAAGGCTTTAACAAGCCTCTTTTATCAGACAAATATCGGAAAATTATCCATGGCACCCTCTTTTAATTATTAAGACATCAGTGGGGTTTTTTTTTGTATATCCATATCATTCTTGTAAGTTGTCATCTTTAAATTCATTTTCAGATCAGTATCAGTCTTATTTAGTAAAACTTGTTACTCTTTCATAATATATTTTAAAAACAGTCTATCCACTGTTATCCTATCTTCCAGGTCAATTGTTCAAAAGTATCCATCAATATATTCAAAGTTAAAATATTTTACTCCATTGTGTATGAGTAACTCAAATATTCTTCTCCTTTAAATGCAATCTTTAGTTCCTTCTGGTTCCCTCTAGTGTTCAACTTTCAAAGTCCCAACCTATCATATTTTTAAAGAATTAAAAGCAAAATTATTTTCCCATAAGAAAAGATTCTTCTTATTAATTTATTTTAAATCCATCTGGGCCTATCGTCCATTTGTAACTTTCCAATCTAATCACTGTTTGCTGATTACTGCAGATGATGATGATAAGAATAAGAAAATAAGAATAAGAATAGGAATAAGAATAGGAATAGGAATAGGAATAAGAATAAGAATAAGAATAAGAATAAGAATAGTAGAATAGTAGAATAGTAGAATAGTAGAATAGTAGAATAACTGATGTGACAATACCAGGAGATAGTAGAACAGAAGATAAGGAATTGGACCACAAAGTAAATTTAAAAATTATGGCACAAACCAGCTATGGTGGTCCCAGTGGTTAATGGCCCATTTGGTCCATCCACAAAAAAGAAAAAAAAGAATGATACTTAAATTATAGATTTTTGTATAATATGGTGAAAAGATATCTCTGATTTTAGGAATTAAATGTTAAGAGGTGTTTTTTTCTCCCCATTTTTCCCCCTGCCTGTCTTTCATCTCTATTAAATCTATTCTCAAAAGATACAGTACACAATAGCATAGGAATTCATTTGAACACATCTATAGCAGGGGTGGGTTCTAACTTACCTTGCTGCCAGTTCACTTCTTCCCGCGCTGTGTGGCCGCACCTTGTGGGCGCGTGCGTGACTCATGGGCGCGCGCGTGCTTTGCACGCACACGTGCATGCGCAGTCCCAAAAAAATAAAAAAGTAAAAAAAATAAAAACCGCCAAAAACAAGATGGTGATGCATGCGCAGTGCCGGAAACTCGGCTTCTGCACATGTGCAGAAGAAAAAATAAATATTTTTTTTTTCAAAATAAAAATAAAAATAAATTTAAAAAACAATATGGCGGTGCCCACAGACCAGCACCGACCGAACCGGATTGGTGACGTCATCGTGACGTCACCAGCGGGTCACTACCAGTTCAGGAGAACCAGTCCGAACCAGGAGGAACCTACCTCTGATCTATAGGAAGAAAAACCTAATATCTCTTATGCATTTTACTTGTTATCTTAAAATTCTTATTTTTGTATATTTTGTGGTTAATTCAGGCTAATTTTAGCCAAAATCAGGTTTACTACCATTGTTGAATAATTTCTGCACACATTTGCCTTGTCAATTTGTGATCTGAATAAAGCTGACATTTCCATTTTAAAATCAAGCATCTTTTATTTATTTCTGGTCTTAATGTCTATCGAGAGTCTCAATCATCCAGGTCATAGTTGTCCCAAAGATGTTTCTCCAAAAGGCAATTGGACTTTCTTGTTTTTTCCCCCCTTGGAAACATTTTGCTTCTCATCCAAGAAGCTTCTTCCATTCTGACTGGTGGGGCATAGAAGGATTTGTATTTTTTGCAGTCATCTGGTCTGACCAACTCTGAAGGTTAGTCATTAGTTCTCTGAGAGTCATTAAGGCCACTTGAGGATTCATCTGTACCCTCATGATCACCTGAATTAGAGTGCAAATAAATGTGGAACTTTCTGGTGACTGCTGGAAGGGCTGTGTTATAGACAAGAGATATCCTTTCCCCTCCCCCACTCTGTTGAGAGAGGACTATTCAATTTTAACATATCTGCAGTCTAACTGCAACCCAAGAAAGTCCAGTTCAGGGGTGGGCTTCAAAAATTTTAGCAACGGGTTCTCTGCCCAGTTGCTGGGTTGGGTGGCATGGCCATGATGGGTGTGGCCTAGTCGGCCTCCTGCTCCGGAGGCTCTCTGGAGGCTGGAAATGGGCCGTTTCCAGCCTTCCAGAACTTCTGGGAGGCCCGTTTTTCACCCTGAATCTTCGCTAGAGGATCGCCCAAACCCGGGCGAACCCGGAGCAGCCCACCCCTGGTCCAGTTGCCTTTTGAAAAGCACCTTTGGGACTTCCTGGTCTTAGGAATATTTTTCTGGAACAAATTTGATTGGTTTGCACAACTTGTACGAAGTTAAATTCTAATTTTCACGGAGATGGTAGGAACATTTCCTTGAGCCTCCGGGAGGGCAAAAACGGCCTCCCCCGGGCTCCAGAAGCCCTCCGGAAGCCGGAAATGGGCCCGTTTCCCGCCTTCTGGAGCCTCCAGGAGGCCCATTTTTCACCCTCCCAGAGCCTCCGTGTGGGCCTTGCATTTACTTGGCATCCAAAACGGGCTGTGTGGAGACTCCTGGGAGGGGAGGGGTGGGGAG
>QLTV01000774.1:604893-616137 GCA_003457575.1 Thermophis baileyi | reverse complement strand
TCCCCTGGAGTGGGGTGGGAATGGAGATTTTGCAATATCCTTCCCCCAGGAGTGGGGAGGGAATGGGGATTTTGCAGTATCCTTCCCCTGGAGTGGGGTGGGAATGGAGATTTTGCAATATCCTTCCCCCAGGAGTGGGGAGGGAATGGGGATTTTGCAGTATCCTTCCCCTGCCACGCCCACCAAGCCACACCCACCAAGCCACGCCCACAGAACCGGTAGTAAAAAAAATTGGATTTCATAATTGACCCAAACCTTATTGACCATTCATAAAACTTTAAAAACCTGACTATGTTCCAGAGCCTGAGGCACTGGGTGCATTGAAGGCACTTCATTTGGCTTTATTGTCAACTGATTAATTATCTCAGCCGTTGCATATGTTTATTTAACAAACCACAGGATTGTAGAACTGATCTACCTCTTACATTACAATTCTTTTACAATCGGAGCTTCCCAGTGTGTGATGTATAAGTTCTTCCTTGGATAGACAACTGTGTCAGTCAGACATTTGTTCAATAAACATGGGAAAATGTCATCATTGGCTTCACTTCACTGAAGCAAGCATATCAAATATGGGACACATTTCCATAAATTCTGCTAGTCAGTGACTAAATCAATCAATCTACCTTTTCCTGGTTTCTACTGTGTGAGCAGGCAATATCTCAGTAAAGCTAAAATCAGTTGGGGATATTCTCTTAATAGAGAAAGATAGACCCCAAGTTTAATCTTTAACTTTGGATGTTAGAGTTCTTAACAGTTCTTAAATGTGTATGTGTGTAAGGACTGCCTTTCCGTCTAACTTAAGAAAGGGAGAACTTCTGAGACAATGTATTTCAAAAGGATCTTTTATTAAGCAGAGTGAAAGCATTCAATTCAAAGCAACGTCTGAATACCCTTAGGAAAAACAGGTAGAGTTAAAGCAGTAGAGACCCCTCCCATTAGCCAGAATGCAGATTCTAGCCCATACACAAGTGTGAAAATGTTTTCTTTATCAACTGCTCTGGGAACCGGATAACCATACATTTCTCTGACTATCTTCCATTATCCATTAAAGTGAAACATCCCACACTGCCCCTTATAAACCTTCTCCAAAGGTGAAGAGATCTCAAGATGCTTGGCGCCAGGGTTTAAGTTGTAAAACTTCAATTGACACAGGCAATGCTAATAAATCGAACCCAAGCCCCCCCCTTCTCTCAACTGAATGGCACGATCACTCTTTGGGATCTGACAATGTGAGAGTTTTGTGACTTCATCAGGATATTTAATTTTTTTATTTATTTATTTTATTTATTTGTCAAACATGTACAAGATAGCAGGTATAGGTATAATCATAAACATAATCAAAGTGAATACAGATAGATGAGGACAATAGGACAGTAGGACAGGGACGGTAGGCACGCTGGTGCGCTTATGCACGCCCCTTACAGACCTCTTAGGAATGGGGTGAGGTCGACAGTAGACGGTCTAAGGTTAAAGTTTTTTGGGTTTGGGGAAGAAACCACAGAGTCAGGTAGTGCATTCCAGGCATTGATCACTCTGTTACTGAAGTTGTCTTTTCTGCAGTCAAGTTTGGTGCGGTTTACCTTAAGTTTGTATCTATTGTGTGCTCATGTATTGTGGTTGAAGCTGCAGTAGTCATTGACAGGTAGGACATTGGATGTGCATGTTGAATTCTCTTCTTTGTGGAATAAGGTATTCTGTTGCAAGTGGAGGAGTGGAGGACTCTTCTCGTGAAATATTTTTGGACTCTCTCAATTGTATTAATATCCGATATGCAGTGCGGGTTCCAGACAGGTGAGCTGTATTCGAGAATTGGTCTAGCAAACGTTTTGTATGCTCTAGTTAGCAGTGTAATGTTGCCAGAGAAGAAGCTACGCAGGATTAAGTTGACTACTCTTAGTGCCTTTTTGGCAATGTTGTTACAGTGGGCTTTGGCACTTAGATCATTAGATATGTGTACTCCAAGATCCTTGACAGAATGATATATCATTTTCTTGTGGCAATGGACACCATTTTTAAACGGTGGTATGGCCATAGACACCGTGATACAATCAAAGTAGATACGGCTTTATGCGCATTTTGAGTTGGCTGTTTCAGACATTTAAAACACTTATTTGATCCTTTTCACTTCCTCATTGGAAGTTTCTTTGGCAGCATGGTGGTGACTTGGAATTCTAAGGAGTAACATGGATTCCTCAAAGTTTAGGATATCAATTTTGCTCCCAATTTTGCTCCTGCATGTGCACCCAACCCAAATGCAGAAGAGGAAAGAAAAACATGCCCCTTGTTCTATTCAAAGAGTTCCTCATGTCCCAAAAAAAGAGCATAGGTGCTATGAACCAAGCGAAACTTTGGTGTAGTGATTAATACAGGTTAGACTGGAGACCAGTGGTGGTATTCAGCCGGTTCTATCCGGATCGGGCGAACCGGTAGCGCTGACTGCGGGTGGCCACGCCCACCTGCCCGTACGTAAGCACGTTGTGTTTTTGAGGCTGTGTGCATGCGCAGAAGGTTTTGGCCATGTGTGGACAACGCGCGTGCGCTCACATTTGTGAACCAGTAGGGAAGGTAAATGAATACCACCCCTGCTGGGGACCATGAGTTCTAGCATAACTTAAGCACAAAGCCAGCTGGGTGACCTTGGACCAGTAAATTTATCTCGTCCCCATGAAGGGGACAATGGCAAAACACTTCTTAAACACCATGCCAAGCAACTGCAGAGACTTATGCAGGTAATCTCCAAGAATCAGACAGCACTGAACAGAAGGAAAAAATTAAACCTAAATGCAACACCAATATTTTTCCTCCAAACTTCCCAACATTTTTAAGCTTTACACTTCTAGGTTCTGTTGGCCAAACCTAGTATTAATGCACCCAGGGGTGGGCTGCTGGGGGTTCGCAGGGGTTTGGGAGAACCTCTAGCTAAGATTCTGGCGCAGTTCGGAGAACCCCCAAATCCCACTCCTCAATGGCCCCGCCCATCCCGCCCCTCACCTCCCAGGAGTCCCCACTCAGCCATTTTGGATGCAGGTAAGTGCAGGGCGCATGCGGAGACCCGGGAGGGCGAAAAACGGGCCTACTGGAAGTTTGGGAAGGCTGGAAATGGCCTGGGGAGGCTGTTTTCGCCCTCCCGGAGGCGTGAGGAAAGCCTCCAGAGCCCGGGGAGGGCAAACCCCCCCACACCGTGGTGCAGGAGACCGACTAGGTCACGCCCACCATGGCCACACCCAGCCAGCAACCGGGCAGAGAACCCCTTGCTAAAAATTTTGAAGCCCACCCCTGAATGCACCTCAGCCAGCCAAAAACACGCATCTCTGTAACATGCCTGAGCGGTCTATTCATTCTCCATTGGAATATGTCAATGAGGATACAATCATCCAGGCCAAAGGGGTCAAAAGCTTGAATCATGGCAACTGGACCAAAACGACTCTCTGCGTAACTAATTTTGCTCTGATTGATGAAGTCGCTTGGATGAGCAACAAAATGTTTCAGAGTAACAACGTTTGGTCCAGTTGCCAAGATTTAACCTTTAGACACCTGGATGATTGAGTCTTCACTGACATATTGCAAGCCATGTTGGGGAGAGACTCTTAAAGTTGGTTTGGCAAGAGTTGGTACATTCCAACAACACACCTACTCTCTGCCGAGCTAATTTTGTTCTGACTGATGAAGTTGCTTGGATGAGCAATGAAACGTCTCATAACAATGTTTGGTCTAGGATGAGCCATGGCGGCGCAGTGGTTAGAGTGCAGTACTTCAGGCTACTTCTGCTGACTGCCGGCTGCCTGCAATTTGACAGATCGAATCTCGCCAGGCTCAAGGTTGACTCAGCCTTCCGAGGTGGGTAAAATGAGGACCCAGATTGTTGGGGGCAATATGCTGACTCTGTAAACCGCTTAGAGAGGGCTGTAAAGCACTGTGAAGCTGTATATAAGTCTAAGTGCTATTGCTATTGCTAGTTGCCATGATTCAACCTTTGGACATTGCAATTGGAATGTATTTTTTTTTAGTGACTTAACAACTTACCTGTTAGGAAGTGGCAGTTTTCATTATGACTGCAGCAGGTGGTTCAAGCATCAGAAGACAGGAGCTCTGGCAGTGCTCATTCATCAAGTCAAGAAATATGTTTCCTGTATTAAAAGAAAGTCACAGGAAAGCTATATAGATGAAGAGATAAACGGATATCTATCTATATATATATAAGAAAAGGGCAGGCAGCAAAGAAGAAAATTCAGATTCTCCAATGGAACACATCCAGCGTTCTTGTTATCTGCTGATCTGGTTGTCTGCTATAGGTGAACAGGAACTGAACTCATGTCTAAAATGCTATTTAGAACAAGATTTTTAAAGAGTAAATAAGATGTTAGTGGTGTTCAGGATATCAGATGGATTGGCCACAGAGTAAGGGAATATTTCTCAGAGAGAGAAGCTAAAATTACAAATGTGAAATGTTTTTCTGAGGAAAACATTGCTTTTTGAGCCGAGGTGGCGCAGTGGTTAGAGTGCAGCACTGCAGGCTACTTCAGCTGACTGCTAGCTGCAGTTCGGCGGTTCAAATCTCACCGGCTCAAGGTTGACTCAGCCTTCCATCCTTCTTAGGTGGGTAAAATGAGGACCCAGATTGTTGGGGGCCAATATGCTAACTCTGTAAACCGCTTAGAGAGGGCTGTAAAGCACTGTAAAGCAGTATATAAGTCTAAGTGCTATTGCTATTGCTATTTATAAAGGACCTCTTTGAAGGGAGACATGTCAGGGGTGGGTTTTAACTTACCTCGCTGCCCGTTCGCTTCCTCCCGCGCCTCATGGCCGCGCCTCGTGGGCGCACGCGCATGTGCAGTGCAAAAAAATAACCCCCCCCCCAAAAAGCCAAAAACAAGATGGTGACGCATGCGCAGTGCCAGGACCTTGGCTTCTGCGCATGCGCAGAAGAAAAAAAAACACCCAGAAAATTTTTTTAAAAAAATTAAAAAAAATAATAATTCAAAAATAATTCAAAACAAATTAAAAAAAAAAGATGGCGGCATCCACAGACCAGCACCGACCGAACCGGATCCGTGACGTCATTGTGACGTCACCAGCGGGTCACTACCGGTTCGGGCGAACCGGTCCGAACCAGGAGGAACCCACCTCTGGGACATGTGTTATATTAAAGTAAGCCAACCAGTTTCCAACTATGATTGCAATTTTCCATTCAGGAGCTGTTTTTAAGCATAAGTTTGTCTTATTCTGTTCTTAAAATTGCTCAGCAAATGTTGATAATTTTAAGGGTCAATTCAAGCTTTATTTCAAAAACTAAGAATTGTCCAAATAACTACATAATATATATGTACAGTAGTTCCAAGCCAAGCTGTTCGTTGAACTGAATACTGTGAGGTCACTTATTTCTAATTTTATAAGTACAATTGTATTTTAACCTCTCTCTGTAAAGTTACAGTATAACTCTCTTCTTTCTATAATCTATCTTGTCTAATCATTGAAACTATAAATCAAAAACTTTTTTTTTTCATTTTATGCAAAAAAGTCCATAAGGGGTCTCCAGTCACCAATAAATGTAGATCTGTCTTTTCTCCAAAGAAGTCAGTTTATCCATTTCAGCAAAATCTGTCAATTTCACCAGCCATTCCTCCTTAGTGAATAATACTGAATGTTTCCATCTTTGTCCTTATAATAATCTCACTGCACTAATCATATATAGCAATAATCTTCCATGCCTTTTTTCTAACTTCTGTGGAATATGAGAAGTTACATTTTTATGTCTATGTTGTTCTTATATATTGATTTTTCTTTTTCTATCTTTTTCTATTTTAATTTCATGTTTTAATGTTAGTTTTCATTCTTTTTCATTTTTCCTGTTCTTAGTTTATTGTAGTTCTAATTATTCTGAACTCGTTTAATAAAAAATATATATTTTAAAGATAATTCTAGTTTTGTCAGCTGTTTTGAGAATTCTACTGTGACAGATCTACTATTATATTAATTATGAGTAAAAAAAATGCCACTTAATTCCATAATTTCTGCAAGTCCATCTGGTCTACAAATGTTTTTCTAGGATCTTTTGAGCTATTGTGAGTTTTTGGTAGCATTGCTACATAATTTAAATAAAACTTGGTTTTCTTCAACTATTGTGACATCTGTCATGTTGTGCTCTAGTTGTTGGCCTATTTTAGTTCAGAAGAACCATAAAATATTTGCATGGTTATTCTGGAACATTTTTAAGATTATGGTCATACTAATACATCATTGGCACATTTTTTTTACATAAATACCAAAATATCATTGTTTTATCACTTGTTCATGTCATGTCTTATTTTCTGTAATTGTGTGGTCAACAATCCCTTTGCATAATCAACATTTGCTGTTTCCTAATGTTCATTTTTGCAACAGTGGTTGTTAATGCTTTTTCTTGTGTTACAGATATTAATCACTCTGTTTCCTTCTTGAATAGCCACGATGGCACAGTGGTTAGAGTGCAGTACTGCAGGCTACTTCTGCTGACTGCAGGCTGCCTGCAATTTGGCAGTTTGAATCTCACTAGGCTCAAGGTCAACTCAGCCTTCCATCCTTTCTGAGGTGGGTAAAATGAGGACCCAGATTGTTGGAGGCACTATGGTGACTCTGTAAACCACTTAGAGAGGGCTGTAAAGCACTGTGAAGTGGTATATATGGTAAGTCTAAATGCTAGTACTATTGCTATTGATGGATCCAGTCTGAAGCCATGGACCATGTAGAAGGAAGGTCTTTCCAAATCTTCATTTGTTGCAACTGCTTAGTTTTAAATATTGCTTTTAATTCTCTAACATTCAGAATAACAGAATAACATAGTTGGAAGGGACCTTGAAGGTCTTCTAATCCAACCCCCTGCTCAGTCAGAAAACCCTATACCAGAGGTAGTATTCACCAGTTTGCACTGGTTCGCGCGAACCGTTGGTGGAAATTTGGCCAAGGTCGCTGAACCGGTAGCGATGACTGGCTGGCCACGCCCCTGAACTGGTCCCCTGGTCGCTGCTTGCTCGCCCCGCCTACCATGTTCATCGCCGCCATGTTCTTCGCGCACGTGCATCCCATTGCCTTGCAAGTCCAACGGGATGCGCATGCACAAAGAATATGGTGGCGAAGGCACGGCAGCAGCTTTTTCTGTGACCTCTGGTACTTTTTGGTGGAGACTTCTTTGCCAGCTGCTTTACCGACGGGGGTAGATAGGTAGAAATTCCCAAAATTTTCCAACCTTTTCCTGTGGGCATGGCTAGGTAGGGGGGGTGTCATGTGACTGAGTGGGCATGGGCGTGAGTGACATCAAGTTGGCCATGCCCACTCAGTCACATGCCCCCCCACCTAGCCACGCCCACCGAACCGGTAGCAAAAAAATTTGAAACCCACCACTGCCTTATACGATTTCAGACAAATGTTGTCCAATCTCTTCTTAAAAACCTCCAGTGTTGGAGCACCCACAACTTCTGGAGGAAAGTTGTTTCACTGATTAATTTTTCTAACTGTCAGGAAATTTCTCCTTAGTTCTAGGTTGGTTTTCTCCTCGATTAGTTTCCATCCATTGCCTCTTGTCTTGCCTTCTGGTGTTTTGGACAATAGGTTGACCCCCTCTTCTCTGTGCCACTCCTGTTGATATTGGAACACTGCTATCATATCCCCCCTAGTCCTTCTTTTCACTAGACTAGACATACCCAATACAGTAGAAACTCTGGTCACGAACGCTTCTGACCACGACCAAATCGGGTCCCCACCAAAAAATCCCCACTTTTTTTCCCACAGCCGATTTCCCCTTCCACGCCATTTTTTTTGTAAGCGCCAAATTTCCAAAATTAGGTTCGGGTCACGACCAAATCGGGTTGCAACCAAAGTTATGGAATGAATTATGGTCGTGACCAGAGGTTCTACTGTACCTGCTACCGTTCTTCATATGTTTTAGCCTCCAGTTCCCTAACTTGTTTACTTTTCTTTATTAATGCAATGATTTAGACCTCTGATTTCACCTTCTACTCTTTGGTTCACTTGCAACAAACTATGACCACCAATTTTCCTTGGTAAATACAAATTATATGTGTCATTTTTTGGGATGAGATATATGAAGTATTGTCAGAGATTTGCAGTTCTTGTGGTCTAAAGCCCCTGGTTTCAGTTGTGTTACATCAACAATACTGCTGTATAGCATATTACAGGGACAGCCCAAGTATTTATGACTTAGACTGTTTTAAAACTTTTAAAACTCACATTACAAATGTGGTGTTGGTTTTCTTTTTCACTTGGGCAAGCAAAATATTGATTGCTTCTGAAACCCTCTTATGCTTATAAATTTCCTCCTTTGTCAGTGCCTTGATTTTAGTATCATTCCATTGTTCAGTTTAATCTGAGTGTTCAATATTTTTTTTGGCCAGTCTTGCAATTCCATTTAGATACCATCTTTACATATGTGAACTATATTTAAAAGTGATTGCTTTTCTCTAGATGATTTTCCATACGGTTTCAAATCATCCGTTTAGAGCAAATGTGAGACTTTTGTACTTTGCTTGGATAATTCATTGCCCACTGGTGTTTTATTCAAAATTATTGCCAGTGGAATCACAGCCCTATTAAAAAGCAATGGAGATAAAAGACTTTGCTTGGGGAAAAAAAAAAAACTTATTTCACTCCTCTTCTGATTCCCCTTCTTCAAGTCTTCTGTGTTTGCTATCGGTGTCCCTTTTACATTTATTTTAAAATTTTATATTTATCTTAGTCACAGGTGGGATTCACATAATTTCCCTAGCAGTTCACCAAGCACCGAAAATGTGAGCGCATGCCTTCCGCGCATGCATGCGCCCTTCCGTGCATGCCCTTTGCTCATGCATGCAGCTTGAAAACGTGGCTAAATAGGATGGCATAGCACAGAGGCGGGTGGGCAAGCCCACCCACAGGTCGCTACTACCAGTTCGCCTGAACCAGTCCAAACCGCCTGAATACCACCTCTGATTTCTTAGTTATTTTTGATACTTCATCTGGCCCTTATAAATCCATGTTTTACAGTTTTGTGTGTGTGTGTGTGTGTGTGTGTGTGTGTGTGTGTGTGTGTGTGAATACTGTTCTATCACTCAAAATACGGTCTCTAGAATTTTGAAATCCCCCTTTTGCTTTAATATGAATATATTAAATATTGTACGCAGATAAACAAAGGGATAAAAATGTGCTTTGTTGTTGTTGTTTGTTTAGTGTTTCATGATCAGACACATTGAACCTGTAGTCGATTAGTCATCTGTTAATCCTGGTGACATTTGGTTTGATTGAAATTAGAATAGAATTTAGAATAGAATAGGAGCCAGAAGGGACCTTGGAGGCCTTCTAGTCCAGCCCCCTGCTCAAGCAGGAGAACCTATACCATCTCAGACAAGTGACTGTCCAGTCTCTTCTTAAAAACCTCCAGTGATGGAGCACCCACAATTTCTGGAGGCAAGTTGTTCCACTGGTTAATTGTTCTCACTGTTAGGAAGTTTCTCCTGAATTCCAGGTTGCTTCTCTCTTTGATTAGCTTCCAACCATTGTTTCTTGTCCTGTCCTCTGGTACTTTGGAGAATAATTTGACCCCCTCTTCTTTGTGGTAGCTCCTCAAATACTGGAATACTACTATTATGTCACCCCTAATTCTTCTTTTATTTAGACTAGCCAGACCAAAATCCTGCAGCCGTCCTTCATATGTTTTAGTCTCCAGGCCTTTGATCATCTTGGTTGCTCTTCTCTGAACTTTTTCCAAAGTCTAAACATCTTTTTTGTAGTATGGTGACCAAAATTGGTTGCAGTATTCCAGGTGTGTTCTTACTAGGGTTTTGTAAAGTGGCACTAATTCTACATGTGATCTTGATTCTATGCCTCTGTTTATACAACCCAGGATTGTATTAGCTTTTTTTGGCTGGTGCTGCACACCGCTGGCTCATATTCAAGTGATCATCCACTAGGACTTCAAGGTCCCTCTCACAGTTACTGTTTCTAAGCCAGGTCTTTTCTAATCTGTACTTATAACTTTGATTTTTCCTGCCTAAATGTAAAGCTTTGCTTTTTTCCACATTAAAATTCATTTTGTTAGATAGGGGCCATTGTTCAAGTTTGTCAAGATCTTTTTGGATCCTGAGTTTGTCGTCTGGAGTGTTGGTTATTCCTGCCAGTTTAGAATCATCTGCAAATTTGATGAGTTCCCCTTCTATTCCCTCATCTAAGTCATTTATATTAGTTGCGAGATGAATAAAATAGGTAGATGTTTGAGCCAAAATCCAGGAAGCTCATCTTTTGCTAATGCACTCTGATTATTCACCTTCTTAATTTGTCCTTTTTTTCCCCATTTTTTTTTTTTGGCTGTTACTGCAATATTTTCCATTTGTTCAAGTTTCTTTTATCTGTCTATACCCGATATCCACGTTGCCATTTTTGTATGTTTATCTGGAAAAAGGTTTGGCCAGCATTCTAATATTTATTTCATATTTTGGAGGATTAAGTTGTTTTTTTATTTTCAGTTAAGTTCTTAAAAATGTTTTTTGTCACCAGAATTGTTTGATCCTAGTTTCATATTTATTCAGGGTTTTGTTTAGAAGATGCCAACATTTTTTTCTTTCTTGCATTAGTTCTGCTATCATTTTTACCATCCAAGCTTCAATGTTTATTTTCTAGTTTTCAGTTTGGGTTGTTTTAAATTTTGTAGGTCACTAAAATCTTTTAGAAATAGATTTATTTTCCATTCTAACGTTTCACTTTGGCAAATGAGTTTGATTTCAATGGTTTGCTTTCAAGTTATAACCTAGTTCGGTTGTTATTACTTTCATGAGGCTGAAGATAAGCTGATTAGCATTTTGATCATTTTTGTTGTAACTGATTAGGCAACTGTATTTCCATCATGCAAAATTTCATTTAAATATTTTCTTGGAGTAAATTTCAAATGAGCTATTCTTTGCAATCTGGAACTGAATACACTCAAAACCATAGAAATGGTGGCAGACTTTAGGAGAAACCCTCCCATACTTCCACCTCTTACAATACTAGACAACACAGTATCAACAGTAGAGACCTTCAAATTTCTAGGTTCTATCATATCTCAAGACCTAAAATGGTCATCTAACATCAAAAACGTCATCAAAAAAGCACAACAAAGAATATTCTTTCTGCGCCAACTCAGGAAGCTCAAACTGCCCAAGGAGCTGCTGATACAGTTCTACAGAGGAATTATTGAGTCTGTCATCTGCACCTCTATAACTGTCTGGTTTGGTTCTG
>QLTV01000774.1:549327-560320 GCA_003457575.1 Thermophis baileyi | reverse complement strand
AACGCTCTTCACATCTAGAGAGAGAGAGAGAGAGAGAGAGAGAGAGAGAGAGAGAGAGAGAAACAGAGACAGAGACAGAGACAGAGACAGACAGAGAGAGAGAGAGAGAGAGAGAGAATTTTTCATATAAGAGACAAAATGTTATGACTTGACAACAATGTGCGCAGGAAACCGAGGATAATTTAGGATAGGTTTTTTTGAGAGATGAAGAACTGAGTAAGTAGGTCAGTAGTTTCTAAATATTCTGCATTTAACAAAATCCTGCCTATATTGGTATTATTCAGAAGCCCCAAGGATTCCAGTACACTAGTATAGAGTATATGGTCTGTTTGTGTGAAAATTGTTTATTACTGCCCAAGGGAAGTGCAAATGTCTAAGAATTAACTCTTTCACAGCTGCGTACTATACATTCAGTTTTCATAGAACATAGTATAATTGAGTCGGAAGGGACCTTGGAGGTCTTCTAGTCCAACCCCCTGCTTCAGTAGGAGACCCTGTACCATTTCAGACAAATGGCTGTCCGGTCTCTTATTGAAAGCCTCCACTGATGGAGCACCCACAACTTCTGAAGGCAAGCTGTTCCACTGGTTGATTGCTTTCGCTAAATTTCTCCTTAGTTCTAGGTTGGTTCTCTCCTTGATTAGGTTTCTATCCATTGTTTCTCGTCTTGGACTTTTGGTGCTTTGGAAAATAGTTTGACCCCCCCCTTCATCTTTTTAGGAGCCCCTCAAATATTGGAACATTGCTATCATGTCACTTGATTAATTATTAATGATTAGAATAGAATAGAGTAACAGAGTTAGAAGGGACCTTGGAGGTCTTCTAGTCCAACCCCTTGCTTAGGCAAGAAACCCTATACCATTTCAGACAAATCGCTACCTCAGAATTACAGGGTTCTATGGACCAAGAGAAAAAAAAGGTTCGCCATCACCTGTAATTCTGAAGTACCACAATGGTTATCCAATCTCTTCTTTAAAACTTCCAGTGTTGGAGCATTCACAACTTCTGGAGGCAAGTTGTTCCACTGATTAATTGTTCTAACTGTCAGGAAATTTCTCCTTAGTTTTAAGTTGCTTCTCTCCTTGATGAGTTTCCACCCATTGCTTCTTGATTAATACCTAAAATTACCTGATTAATACCTAAAATAAACCAATTTGAATCAAATTATCTGATCTATTACACACATCAGAATTCAGTTATCCTCTGGGTTTTGAATTTTCTTTCATCTCAAGACCTAAAATGGTCACCTAACATCAAAAACATCATCAAAAAAGCACAACAAAGAATGTTCTTTCTGCGCCAACTCAGGAAGCTCAAACTGCCCAAGGAGCTGCTGATACAGTTCTACAGAGGAATTATTGAGTCTGTCATCTGCACCTCTATAACTGTCACACGAATTCCTTGTGTGTCCAATCACACTTGGCCAATAAAGGATTCTATTCTATTCTATTCTATTCTATTCTATTCTATTCTATTCTATTCTATTCTATTCTATTCTATTCTATTCTATTCTATTCTATTCTAATTTGTGAAATGAATAATTTTAAGATTAACTAAAAAATCGAATTTGGAGATTTGTAGCAGATGGCAGTATTTAACTGACGTGGGCTGACTGAAATAAAAGGTAGGCAGGATTAGACTCTCTCAGGTTTGTAAAAAAAAAAAAAAGTCAAAATGATGGCCACAGCGGTATAATCAAAGCCCTTCCTGTGTTTTCATGCATGTCACATTTGTAATGCAGATTAAAAAAAAAAAAACGGCAGAGTTTCGGTGTCACCATCTTTTTAAACCTGCCCCTGCAGATCCCCTGAACCAGAGGTGGAATTCAGCCGGTTCGTACCGGTTCACGCGAACCGGTAGCAGCGACCTATGCCGTCCTATTTAGCCACATTTTCAAGCCACGCGCATGACCAAAGCGCATTTTCAGAAGGCCGTGTGCATGCGCGGAAGGCGCACATGTGCATTTTCAGTGCTGGGTGAACCGGTAGGGAAATTATGTGAATCTCACCTCTGCCCTGAACCTTTTAGTATTTAAATGGGATGCCACCATAAAATCCTAGTGCTGTGAGCAAGACAGAAAAAAACATCTGGAAAAAGGCAATGTTAAATTGCCTCCATGATGTTGCCAAGGAAACTAGAGAGAGAGAGAGAGAGAGAGAGACAGACAGAGAGACAGAGAGAGACAGAGAGAGAGACAGAGAGAGACAGAGAGACAGAGAGAGACAGAGAGAGACAGAGACAGAGACAGAGACAGAGAGACAGACAGAGAGAGAGAGACAAAGAGAGAGAGAGATACAGAGAGAGAGAGAGAGAGAGACAGAGAGAGACAGAGACAGAGACAGACAGACAGAGAAAGAGAGAGAGAGAGAGAGAGACAGAGAGAGATACACAGAGAGAGACAGAGAAAGAGAGAGAGTGATAGAGAGGGAGAGGGGGGAAGGAATAAGAGAGAGAGAGATGATCAGTGATGCTCAACATAACTCACAGAAGGTTGCATTATTGTACAGAATCCAGCTGAGATCTGAATTTTTATGCAACATTCATTGTGGATTCAGGATATGCAAACGTACAAATGAAGATATCAGCAGCGGATGTCAAAAGGATGAGAACAATGCTTCCCTCCCTCCCGCCAACCCCAATTGTGACTGGTTTTCAACGTTCGTACTTTGTTATATGGTTTCTACTGTCTCTGCTTCCTGAGCCCTGATGTTCTCAAGAAACCCACCTTCATGCCAACTGGGAGATGTTCTGTTAGGCGAGGAAATCAGAGATCTTTCTGAACTATTAAAAAAAGAAGAAGAAGACGAAGAAGAAGAAGGCCTCAAAGTAGAACACAGCATGGTTGTCTCGGGGACAAGGAAATTGGAAATTGTGATAGACAGGGTTAGTATGGTTACCAAGGGAACTTTTGAGTACAGAAGATTTTAAGTCATTTATTTAGCATAACCTTGGTCTCAAATATAATATTTGCTGCCACTGAATCATCAGAAGAAATTTGTTGCTTTATTATTCCATTTGGGCTGTTACAATGCACATTTTTATTCTCACGTGTCTCCATTTTATTCAGGTCTTAATCATGTGTTATTTATTTTACTTCAGTTCACCTTTTTTCCTTTTCTATCTCATACTTTGTTATTATTTTCCCCCCCCCTTCCTGGTTAGTGTCATTTTCTGTACTTTCAATTTTTGGTTTTTTTTTTTTTTTTTTACCATTTCCAGAGCGTTTGGGTAAAATAACCTGACATTTTCCAGGAACCATTGGAGTAATGGGGCTTATTCCAGTTCCAAATGAAAAACAAATGGTATCACCCCCATCCTTATTTTACTTTACTTATATAATATTCTGTGAAGATTTAAAGACAAGTACACTTTTTTACTTAGTTCTGAACTATGTTTGGCCACCCTGATTTCTGAAGAGAATAGAATAGAATAGAATAGAATAGAAGAGAAGAGAAGAGAAGAGAAGAGAAGAGAAGAGAAGAGAAGGGAAGGGAAGGGAAGAAGAGGAGAGAAGAGAAGAGAAGAGAAGAGAAGAGAAGAGAAGAGAAGAGAAGAGAAGAGAAGAGAAGTAACAGAATTGAAAGCAACCTTGGAAATCTTATACTCCAACCCCCTCTTCAAGCAGGAAACTTTATACCATGTCAGACAAAATGTCCAATCTCTTCTTTAAAACCTCCAGTGTTGGAACACCCACAACATCTAAAGGCAAAATGTTCCACTGATTGAGGGTTCTCACTGACAGGAAATTTATCCTTAATTTTAGGTTGCAGAAGTCCCCAACTCCCAGGCTGTGGCCCTCTACTGGGCCTTGAGCTCTTCGGAACCAGGCCATGGAAATGGCAGGCGAGGGCACATTCCTGTTTAAGCGAGCAACGGGAAGCACGGGTGTTTGTGCTCCATTCGCGCAAGCGGTGGGCATGGGCTTGCCCGCCACTTGTGCGGAACCATCCCCTCTCCCTCCCCAGCCAGTCTGCAAAGCTAGAAAGGTTGGGGAACTCTGCTAGATTGGATTCTCTTTTTGATAAGCTGTTACTTCTTGTTTTAAGAAGGACTGGCAGTGGACAATACCACATTTCTGTGCCACATTCCACGCATACCCTTACCTTCGTCCAAGTGAACTTTTCAAGAACAGCAGCATCACTGATGGTAAGGAGGCACACAGGACAGGCTGCTGTGGCCTAGACGTGGAGCTCTTGCCTCACAATCAGGAGGTTGTGAGTTCGATCCTAGGTAGAGGCAGATGTAAGGGTCTCTTGCTTGGGCAGGGGGTTGGACTAGATGACCTGCAAGGTCCCTTCCAACTCTGTTAATCTGTTAACAGGCTGAATTGCTTGTTGAATCGATTGCTTGCAGCTGGCAGATAAACGAATTGCTCATTTGTCACTCAATTCACTCAGACTGTCCCAAAGATGCTGGGACTGTCTTGTTTTTTTTTTTTTTTTTGAAAATGTTTTGCTTCTCCTTCAAGAAGCTTCTTCAGCTCTGACAGGATAGTGGGGAATGGAAGGATCCTGTCAGAGCTGAAGAAGCTTCTTGGATGAGAAGCGAAACATCTTCAAAAGAAAAGAAAAAACAAGAAAGCCCAGTTGCCTCCTGAAAAAAGCACCTTTGGGACAACCATGACCTGGATGACTGAGAATCTTTACAGACATTCACTCAGACTATTGTTGATTTGGGGCTTGGCTGTGCTCACAACCGCACTTGAAAAGTGTGAGCAAATGGCACAGTGGCCTTTCAGGAGGTGGTTCAAAGACAACAGCTGTGGTACCTAAACTGGAATGAAGCTACCAGAGACACGGATTCTCCTGTATAACTGCAGATGTGTAACAAAATAACAGAGTTAAAAGGGGACCTTGGAGGTCTTCTAGTCCAACCCTCTGCTCAACCCCCTATACCATTTCAGAGAAATGGCTGTCCAGTCCCTTTTTAAAAAGCTCCAGTGATGGAGCATCCACAACTTCTGAAGGCAAGCCTTATTGATTGTTCTAACGGTCACGAAATTTACAAGGAAAGTGGTCATAAAAGAAAGCTCAAAATGAAATCACTAGGCTTACCTGATCACTTCCATATGCTCAACCACCACATTGCAGCTGATAGCCACTCATGAACCGCACTGAACTACATTGGTTGGATTCATTGGTTCTGTTGGTCTGTGATGGTCCCTGGATCCTCCTGGACAGGGAAATATATTGATCCCAGTGGGATGAGTTGGTCCTCTTGAGTTGTAGTCAAGAATTGAAGTTGTACTCAGGAGATGAGTTGTAGTACAAATTGTAGTCAACTTGTCTTGTGTTCTAGTGTGCTTGCCTACTGGTTTCTTCTAAAATATACCTTATTCATCGGTTTTCTTTGGGTCTTCCCTTTGTCCTTCAGTCTTTGCCGTAGGGGACTTTATGGGAACATGTAGGATTACTAATATTTTTAATAATACCTACAATGGTTCAAATGATAAATATGTCCGGATTGTATTGTTTGACTGTATTAGGAACTGAAGCTCATCTCCTTAATTTCTTCTCCACACTGAATGTTAAACTATTAGATGCTCTACACGTAGAATGAATTTCCATCTAGCTTAAACAACTACATGAAAATGCAGAGTTAAATCCATGCCTGTTGAATTTTTTTTTGCATAACAATGCTATAAAGTTTATTTAGCTTACAAAATAACCTTTAAATATATTTTGATGTGCTTCTCTTGAGCCGAGGAGTGCAAAAGAACATTTGAGAAAGGTCAGTGTTAGCAGATAACTAAATTTCTACCTACACAATCTTATAAAGAGTGTTTAAAATCATGCTGCATTTTTATTTCAAACTGAGCACGTGCCTTGCAGGTTGCAAGACTATCAAATGCACACCAAGCTCAGAGAAAATAAAACTGAGCAGGCTTTACACAAAATAAGAGTTGAAAAATTATTAATTTCAGCCCCTAGAGATCCATAGATATTAATTTCAGCCAATCTGAGCCCTCCCATATTGTGAATTGAAAGTCACTGGCTAATGAAAGAAATGTGTTTGATAATTTATTTGTACTCATTTCCTGTGTTCATGTCCATGTTTATACTTATACCTGTTATCTTGTATATGTTTGACTAAATAAATTAAATAAATAAATAAATAAATAATTCCGATGTAATTAGATATTAATCCAATAATGAAGTAGAATGATATACAATAAGTAATTTCAATCGTTACATATTAACAATGTGCAAGGAGCAGTATTTTTGCATGACGACTGCTCATTGATCTATGCTTCAGGTGTTCCATTCATTTCTTCCTTGTTTCTGTAACCTAAGAAAAAAAATGTAAAATATCTTAACATTGCATCATTTCTACCAGGTAATAATTCTATGCTGAAGACTACTTATTGATAATGTAACAGCAGAACTTGTAAACCTTGCAGATGGACTACCGTTATTAAAAGTACATCAAATGTAGTGACTACATATAGTTTTGATCCCCAGGCCCACCTGAGGCTTTGCTGGTTAAAGCACTGGCTTAAATAAATTGATGGGTGCAAAGTCTTATTGATAGACTGTTGTAGAACCCCAAGGGAGAAATCGATGACATTCAAACAGTTCCTATCACTGCTGTACTTAGACAAAATCTAGAGCAAGTTCAATCTGACAATGTTCAACTTCCATGTACAAAGGAATAGATGTCACAACTCACAGTTCTGCTACAGTGAGCTCAAGTATCTACTTTCATCATTGCCAAGTATTTTTATGATGGATTTACATCCTTCCACAAAAGAGTAGACACAGTAGCACCCCTGAATTGCTCTGCCTTCAGTGTTCATGACTGGGAGTTCAATAATATCCCCTATAGCAGGGGTGTCAAACTCAAGGCCCGGGGGCCGGAACTGGCCCACGGGGTGCTTAGATCTGGCCCGTGGGGCTGCCCTGAAAACAGTGAAGGACTGGCCCGCAGTGTTTTCGCTGGTAGGGGGTTGCAGGAGGCCATCACAGCTGAAAACGGAGATCGCGAGGACTGCGGGCAGCCCTCCCAAGCTCTGTTTTCACTGACAGAAGGTTGCAGGAGGCCGTCGCAGCTGAAACGAAGCTCAGGAGCCCGTTTTCGCTGGCAGAGTGCTCGGGCCACCACAGGCGTCCCGACATGAGTGACGTCAAGCTGGCCACACCCACCCTGACCATGCCCACCCTGGTCCCCCAAGGTCAAACACAACTCTGATGCGGCCCTCAATGAAATCGAGTTTGACATCCGTGCCTTATAGGTTCAGACACTAGAATCGAGATGGTCACACATGTACTCTTGAAGGCCCTATGCATTGCCCTTGGAGAGTAGAGCCAACGTGTCTGCTAATTTCAAATTATCTAGACTAAGTCCAATAGGCAACTGTGCATTTCAGAGGTGGGTTTCAGCAGGTTCTGACCAGTTCTGGAGAACCGGTAGCGGAAATTTTGAGTAATTCAGAGAACCGTTAAATACCACCTCTGACTGGCCCCGCCCCCATCTATTCTCTGCCTCCCGAGTCCCAGCTGATCGGGAGGAAATGGGGATTTTGCAGTAATCTTCCCCTGGAGTGGGGAGGAAATGGGGATTTTGCAGTATCCTTCCCCTGGAGTGGGGAGGGAATGGAGATTTTACAGTATCCTTCCCCTGCCACACCCGCCAAGCCATGCCCACCAAGCCACACCAAGCCAACCAAGCCACACCCACAGAACCGGTAGTAAAAAAAAATTGAATCCCACCACTGGTGCATTTCTGTAGGGGAAGGAGTGGCAGAACCTAGGGGATAGAATTATAAAAAGGATCAGCCTAGGAGACTAAATCCGCTTGTGGCTATGTAGGGATTCTGGGCTCATCCCTCATTTAACTCCACCTCTTCCAGATTCTGCCACTCCTTCTCTTACAATTCCCAAGAATATGAAGTCTCTTGGGAGGTGGCAAAATTCTATGCTGTAGCAATGTATCAACCTTGGCTCTGAACATAAGACAGGAACATTTCACTTCTATAATGAAAATGCTCTTATTTCGTATTTTAGTTTTGATTAATGAATTGTTTCATTTAAAAAATGGCTTTGAACCTTTTAGGTGTCAGGTACAAGAACTCAGGAACTAGGATAGAGTTCAAAAGTATTATGAGTTTATTTCATGCTTCTTATAAACAAGAATCTGAACTATTAACGGTCAAGGCAAATTGGTGCCAGATAAGAGTCAACAGACTTCAAAGGGGGCTGGATTTAGGTTTCTTACAGGGCACAAAGACTCCAAACTGATGATGCATTTCACACCACCCCCATACCTCAGCCTGATTCTCTCCTACATCAGTCGGGTATGCTACTGTATTCAGAATCCTGAGATATTTGAAGGTGCTTCTTGTTGCTCTGTTAGAAAAACCCTATTTATTTCCATCCTGCTCAAAGGATTGGACAAAATTAACAATATTTTGAATAAATATTAACAATATTTTTTTTTAAAAAAGTTTTATTAATTTTCTGTTGTTTACATTTTGTTAGTGCTTAATAAACATTGTGTTGTCTTGATTATTTTATTTGCTTAGCAGTACAGATTGTGTTCTTTATCTCCACCCCTTTTTTCCGACCACTGGTAGAGTAAGTTCCATGTTTGATAATATTCTGTATCTTCTTTCTCTTTAATGTTCAATGTGAGTCTGTCCATTTCTGCACAATCCAGTATCTTCCTAATTATCTCTTCGTCTCGTGGTATTTCTTCATTTTTCCAATATTGTGCAAATACAATCCTCGCTGCAGTTAATACATGCAATATTAAATATATATTTTGTTTATCATTTTTTTCTGGTGCTACACCTAATAGAAAAAGTTCAGGTGTAAAATCTACATGTTTTCCTATCATCTTTTCTAACCACTTATATATTTTTGCCCATTTTTTAATCACTGAAACATTTAATATTTATTTAATATGATGTTCGTCCATCGTGTTCGAAAAGGACCTTGACATCTAACAGGTTGGGCTTTCCACGATGTGTCCGCAGGTGGCTGGTAAGGCCTATATGGGCACAAAATGTTCTGCCACATGTCGGAAAGACATGTGTGGACACCATTGCTTCAGCATTTGCAGCTCTGGCTTTGCGGAGTGCTCGCTTCTCTTGTGCTATGGTTTATTTAATGATATTAACTATTATAAAATGATATTAAAAGAAAGAAAGGGAGACAATTGTAGGGAGGGTCCTTTTTTCCACGGGGAAAGTTATGCTGTTATTTAATGATATTAAATATTATAAAATGATATTAAAAGAAAGAAAAGGAGATAATTGTAGGGAGGGTCCTTTTTTCCACGGGGAAAGTTATGCTGTTGGTTGCCAACTGTAAGACCAAGAGAAGCAAATCCCCGCTTCACTTTTTTAGCAAAAGTATATCTTCTTCACAGTACTAATTTGTCTGGCTTCACAAAACATTTTCCTTTTTCTGGACTTTATGACTGTAAGACTATAGTCAGCTAGTTGCCCCAATTTCCCAACAGAAAGATAGCAGTTAACTCTGCAAATACAGCTTTGTCTGTTTAATGAGTCTAGGATCATTCAACTAGAGGCAATATTTGAATTTCAGTTTTCCATCTAAGTGAAGGGGAAGATTTTTTTTTCTTGGGTATTTTCACTGACTTTCTACTTGGAAATTCTTCTATTCAAAAGGCTGGTGGAAGCTTACTAGAGAACAAATGTCTAAGGTCAGGTCTCCTGTGATTCCCATGAGATTTTTGTGGAGGTGATGGAGATAGGGCTGTAAGGTTTGGGTATCATTTTTAATGTGATGGAAGAGAAAACACATTGAATGCAAAGGAGTAATCATATTGACAATACAGTATTCAATTAAACCAATATTGTGGGTTACCATGGTTTTGCAGTCTGAAATGTATCCTGCATCCCTGCTTCAAAGAATGTGATGCTTTTCATCATGCGATCGATAAGTGCTGTAGGAGCAGAGATGGGAAGACAATATATCAGATATAAGAAGCTCTTAATTCTTCTGGATAAAGCATCCGTTGCCTTATTGTCGCATTAGCAAGGAACTGAGACCAGGAAAGACCTTCATTCATGTCAAACTGAAGGACATACATTATTGAATAGACTTCTCCTGGTCCAGACATGTCAGATGACTAGAAAACCCATTTGATGCCTTTGTAAAGAATCAAGGTCTTCTCCAATCTCTCAGTCCAGACAGATTGACGTTGTGATGAAGTTCAGCCTTAATTTCAAGCAATGTTCCAGATAGTGGTGCCACCTTGATTGAAAGGATTTCTATGGGTTGATACTATATAGAGGATAATAAAATGGGGCAGATCACACATTTAAAATGTTAACATCCATGAATCAGTGGCAGAACAATTGAGCTTCTGCAGATGTCTCATCCAAAGTCTTAACATCTCCAAGATAGCCTAGAGGTAAACTTCTGAAATGCAATGTATTTGCAACTTGAAACTTCTGAAATGCAATGTATACATGCAATGTATACTTCCACCTCTTACAATACTAGACAACACAGTATCAACAGTAGAGACCTGCAAATTTCTAGGTTCTACCATATCACAAGATCTAAAATGGACACCTAACATCAAAAACGTCATCAAAAAAGCACAACAAAGAATGTTCTTTCTGCACCAACTCAGGAAGCTCAAACTGCCCAAGGAGCTGCTGATACAGTTCTACAGAGGAATTATTGAGTCTGTCATCTGCACCTCTATAACTGTATGGTTTGGTTCTGCAACCCAACAAGACAGACACAGACTTCAGAGGATAATCAAAACTGAAGAAAAAACAATTACTGCCAACCTGCCTTCCATTGAGGACCTGTATACTGCACGAGTCAAAAAGAGGCCCGTGGAAATATTTACTGACCCCTCCCATCCTGGACATAAATTGTTTCAACTACTTCCCTCAAAACGACGCGATAGAGCACTGCACACCAGAACAGCTAGACACAAGAACAGTTTATTCCCCGAACGCCATCACTCTGGTAAACCAATAATCCCCTCACCACTGTCAAACTATCCACTA
>QLTV01000774.1:525374-541892 GCA_003457575.1 Thermophis baileyi | reverse complement strand
TTGTGATGATTACAAAGAAAGGTGCTAGAATGCGCGGAGATGGATAAACTAACAATGGAATTGAGAGAGAGAGAGGAAACAATGTATTATAAAGTATGGAATAGATGGTATGATTAGATTGAAAAGAAAAGTAAAATTAATGTTTAATGTAGGACGATGTAATAAAATGGAGTAAATGTAGCTTTAGAGTGTAAACGGATGTAAATTAATGTATAAAATGTATAAAGGAGCAGATAGATATAAGAATGTTTATATAAAAAACAATAGGCCTCAATATGGAAAATGTAGAATTAAGAAAAAATTCCAATATCGAAAAGCTGTATTAGTGAAATTATGTTTTTAAATGTGGAAAACTTTCAATAAAAAGCATTTTAAAAAATAATAATAGCAGAGTTTTTTTTCTCTCTCTCTCTCCCTTCCTTCCTTCCTTTTTTTTCTTTCTTTCTCTCTTTCTCATCTATCTCTTCCTCTCTCTCTCATGCACACACACACACACACACACACACACACTTCCTCTTTCTTCCTCTCTCTCTCTCTCTCTCTCTCTCTCTCACACACACACCAGAGCAGCAGCAGTGGGAGAAGGAAGAAAGTAGCATGTCCGTGGGACCCAAGGCGGATGCGGCCGGCCGCGGCAGTCACCCAAAAGCCCCACAGAAGCTGAGCGCACCAGGCCCAAAAGGCGAGCGAGCAGGTTCAGCTGCAGCCTGGACTAGCCGAGGAACTGTGGGGAGCCTCCCATGTGTTGCACCCCCCTCCCAGCCTTCACCTGTGCCTCCGCACTGTTTTCAGGCGCCCAGCTTACCGGGCTGCCCCTGTCCCTGTTGCGGCTCCAACGGTGGTGGCTTCGGGAGACACTGGTGGCGCGGAGGTGCAGGCAAAGGCTGGGAGGGGGGTGCAACACACGGGAGGCTCCCCGCAGTTCCTCAGCTCGTCTGGGCTGCAGCTGAGCCTGCTGACCTGAGCCGGCAGACGGAGGCACCCCTCCCCAGCCAGATCTTTCCATTTGGCGCAGCACAGCAAAATTTAGCAGCCATGAGCCGTGCTTTCCTCTAAGCGCTGTGGGCGGCAGAGGGAAACAGGTGCTTCTGTCTGCACAGAGCTTTCCAGATGAGACTTGGAGGAAAGCGCAGCTCATGGCTGCTACATTTTGCTGTGCTGCACAAAGTTTCCCAGCAAAAACAGTGGGAAGAAACAGCCAGTGGAAAACACACAGAGCTGCTCCAGTCCACGTGTTCTCCAGGTCAGCGGCTGTTTCTCTCCTTTGTTGCTCTTTATGGGAAATCGTTTGGTGCATCATAGCGAAATTTAGCAGCCATGAGCTGTGCTTTCCTCTAAGCGCTGTGGGCAGCAGAGGGAAACATCTGCTTCTGTCTGCACAGAGCTTTCCAGATGAGACTTGGAGGAAAGCGCAGCTCATGTCTGCTACATTTTGCTGTGCTGCACGAAATTTCCCAGCAAAAACAGCAGGAAGAAACAGCCAGTGGAGAACACACAGAGCTGCTCCATGTGTTCTCCAGGTCAGTGGCTGTTTCTTCCCCTTTGCTGTTTTTGCTGGGAAACTTCGTGCAGCACAGCGAAATGTAGCAGCCATGAGCTGTGCTTTCCTCTCAGTCAAATCCGGAAAGATCTGGCTGGGGAGGGGTGCCTCCATCCGCCGGCTCAGGGCAGCGAGCCAAGGAACTGTGGGGAGCCTCTGCGCTGTTTTCGGGCGCCCAGCTTAACGGGCTGCCCCCGTCCCTGTCGTGGCTCCAACGGCATAGACTTTGGGAGATGCTGGTGACATGGAGGCATGGGCGAAGGCTGGGAGGGGGATGCAACACGTGGGGGGGGGCTGAGTCCACTCCCCTTTGCCTCTTCACACTTGTTTACCTGTCCCAGAGAGCTCAGGCTATGCCTCCCACCGACCCGGCTGCCTTCCTTACCGGCATCGCTCCACTTCGTCCTCTTTGAGAGCTGCTTTGCATCTTGTTTGCAAAGCAGCTCTCAAAGAGAACGAAGTGGGCGTGGCACACCCAGAACTGCCACTTCTTCGCAACAGCCAAGGACCTCTTCTGCTTGGAGCTCCAAGCTGCGGGGAGGGGGGGATGCAACCCCGGCAGCTTCGGGGGGCTCCTTCCCTCAGTGGTTCATTTTCTTACCTCATCTAGGCGGCTACACCAACTTTGTCCTTAAAGGCTGCTCCACACCTTTTGATCTTTCTCGGGCATGGACAAAAGTGACCCTGTGAAGGGACCAAGCCTACTGCTGAACTTGGAAGCCAAGAGGCTTCTTTTCCACCCAGCCGCTGGCGCAGGGGCGCCAAAAAGACCTCCAGTCGCTGCCGCCATCTTCGCGCATGCGCAGCTTTCTTCTCACCGGCTGAAGGACTTTTCGGTGCCCTGCGGCCAGGCAGCTGAGAGGCTTCTTTGCCAGCCAGCCGCTTCCCAGCTCCAGTCAGCTTGCTGTCCAACGGACGCGTCAGGTGGGCGAGCAAGCAGCGACCGGGGGACCGGTTCGGGGGCATGGCCAGGCTGCCATTACTGCCGGTTCGGAGAACCTGTGCCTATTTTTACTATCGGTTCTATAGAACCGGTCTGAACTGGCAGGAACCCACCTCTGGCAGAACAACATTTTAGCTAAATGTGCAGTGTATTGTATTACAGTGAAGAAACATTAACCATTATTTAAACCCAAAGATTTCTGGTTAGCCCTGACTCAACAATACAATTACTTTTCTTTTTCTCATTGCAAGTTGTTCTTCCTTGAAAGTCGATG
Source organism: Thermophis baileyi (assembly GCA_003457575.1). Taxonomy (NCBI): domain Eukaryota; kingdom Metazoa; phylum Chordata; class Lepidosauria; order Squamata; family Dipsadidae; genus Thermophis; species Thermophis baileyi. The sequence continues at coordinate 539,135 of QLTV01000774.1, read as the reverse complement.
TGAGATTCTCAGTCATCCAGGTCATGGTTGTCCCAAAAGTGCTTTTTTTCAAGAGGCAACTGGACTTTGTTTTTGTTTCTTTGAAGATGTTTTGCTTCTCATCCAAGAAGCTTCTTCAGCTCTGTCTGGATGGTGGGAAATGAAAGGATTTATATCCTTGCACACAACTGGACATTTGCATTCTTTTAGAGGGTCATTAAGTCGCCTTGAGGTTTATCTGTGTCATCAGGGTCACTTGAGTGGTGCAAATTGGTGTGGAGCCTTCTTGAACTGTTGAAAGAACTGCTGAAAGGAAAGATTGGATGAGAAGCGAAATGTCCTCAAAGAAAAACCAGAAGGTCCAGTTGCCTCTTGAAAAAAGCACCTTTGGAACTTCTCAGACCACTCCAAAATTCCTTAAAAGTTCTCCTATGGGCCGAATGTCTATGAAGATTCTCAGCCATCCAGATAGAGTTATCTGGAAGTTCAGTCATGGCAAACTGGAGTTATTTTCTTGTTGGTTCAAAAAGTTTTGCTGCTTATCCAAGTAGCTTCTTCAGTCTGAGCAAGTTGGTTAGGGGGAAACCTAACCAGGAGGACATATATGGGGTCTCATGGGGTCCCCTAACCAACCTGCTCAGATGCTTTGGAAAATAGGTTGACTCCCTCTTCTTTGTGGCAGCCCCTCAAATATTGGAACACCACTATCTATCCTTTTCTGATAGAAAAAGAGAGCAAGAGTGATAGAAAAAGAGAGCAAGAGTGATAGAAAAAGAGAGCAAGAGTGATAGAAAAAGAGAGCAAGAGTGACTAAGAACAGAGCTTGACCTAACATTTATTTATAACGAATCATGACAAGAAAGCTGAAAGCTTTTCTAATTTCATTTTGTAATGATGAGTTCCATCTCTTAGAAGCAACCCATCAAACATGGTGAAATTCATCCCCAGAACTTCTAATGTATTAAAACTAGGGACAGATTTAATGATTAATTGCAATACAAGTGACAGGTTATAGAACTGTCTAATCAAAACTGTTTACACTTCTCTCTATTGCAGATTGAATTAAATATTCAAGACGTAGGATGGGTAACAGAAAATAATCTGGACCATTTAATTCCATCTTTAGTTGAAAATAGGGGGAAAAAAAGGAAAATATGAGAGTTACAAATTGACTCATCATAGAGACAGTCAAAACTACATTATTTAAAATTTCACAGATTAAATGGGCCAAAAATACAGAAGGATAGTTTATATCTTGTAGGACCTGTTTGCATGAGATGTCATCTTCTCTGGACATGTATATGGTCCAGAATTACATTTCACAGTAAGTGTAATTTATTAAATTATTACAATTTATGTCACCCTTTGGATAGATAGATATATAAGAATTTCCAAAGATTTTTTTATTTAAGGAAAGATGATTCATTCCAGATTAGGAAAGCCAACCCCAAGAAAATTCAAAGGATATAAAGAGAGCTTTGATAAGACAACTTTAGTTTCTCTAAATCCACTACAAAAGTTCCCATCAGTTTTTGCTCAGCTCATCAGGTTCCATGTAGGCATGGATAAATATGTGATGGGTCAAACTGAGATCAGTTTTGTTAATTTGTTGGTTTTGAATATATTTATGGTATGTGTGCTTGTGTCTCTGTAAATATACATACAGACATACATACATACATACATACATACATACATACATACGTACATAGAAAGAAAGAAAGAAAGAAAGAAAGAAAGAAAGAAAGAAAGAAAGAAAGAAAGAAAGAAAGATACAGAGGTACAGAATCAAGATCACACATAGTTAGTACAATTTTATAATGCCTTGGTAAAGTCAAGTTGGAATATTGCATCCAGTTTTGGTCTCCACGAAATAAAAAATAATGTTGAGACTCTAGAAAGAGTGCAGAGAAGACCCAAAGGTGCTTTTTCAAGAGGCAACTGGACTTTCTGGTTTTTCAACCAGAAAGTCCAGTTGCCTCTTGAAAAAGAACCTTTGGGAGAACCATGACCTGGATGACTGAGAATCTCCATAAACAGTGCAGAGAAGAGCAACAAAGATGATTAGGGAGCTGGAGGCTAAACATATGAAGAAGGTTCCAGGGATTGGGTATATCTAGTTTAATGAAAAGAAGGATTAGGGGTGACAGGATATCAGTGTTCCAATATCTGAGGGGCTGCCACAAAGATTGGGGGGGGGTTTCCACCTATTCTCCAAAGTACCTGAAGGCAGGACAAGAAGCAACAGATGGAAACTGAAGATCCAACTTAGAAATAAGGATAAATTTCCTGACAGTTAGAACAATTAATCAGTGGAATGGCTTGCCTTCAGAAGCTGTGGGTGTTCCAACACTGGAAGCTTTTAAGAAGAGATTGGATAACCATTGTCTGAAGTGGTGTAGGGTCTCCTGCTTGTGTAGGGGGTTGAACTAGAAGACCTCCAAGATCCCTCCCAACTCTCTGTTATTCTGTTAAATAATAAAGTTATCAATGCACATGCATCTGCCTGAAAGATAAATAAAACCACTTCCTTTTCAGGGCACGCCCAGCTGTTTCAAAACCATCCATTCTCACATGACCTTTGTGAATGGTGATGGTGAGAACTCATTGTCCTCTTGGATTCTGCAGGGGCTCTACAACAGTCCAAAGTGGAGTCAGGTTTAGTTAGTTTGCCTCACTAGACCAAAGCAGTCATTCATGGCAGGGTGGGTTCCACTTACCTTCCCTACCGGTTCTGATTGCGATGGAAGTGTGCGTTTTGCGTCCCCCATCACGTCATGCAAAAGACCCAGAAATGACCCTCTGCGCATGCGCAGAAGCCTTTGTGCATGCGCAGAGGGTTTTTTTTGCAAGCCGCGGTGACCAGAGGACCAGTTCGGGAGTGTGGACTGGCGGTCATCGCTGCCGGTTCGGCGAGGGGCGGTAAATTTCTGCTACCGGTTCTAAAGAACCGGTCTGAAACGGCAGCAACCCACCACTGATTCATGGAGATGAGAACCCCCTTGAAACTATTTCATGGAGCAATAGAGTCCCATGTTTCTAAACGACGCTCCTTTTCAAAGCGTCCTGCAGCCCTAATCTTGCTCCCAATTGATGAGACCCCCACTGGAAGAAAAAAGGCAATTTCAAATGAAAATAGATTGGTATTAAAAAAAAAGAAATGAGCAGCTTGCAGAAGAAATGTTCAGTGTTTCTCATTATATTGTAATGGCGCACTTTGTTATACCACAATTCTTTGGAGGAATTCCTATTGAAGTGTACTAAACAGCCAAAGGGTCAGGCAAAATATAACCAGCTATCCTTAAGCCAATTTAGGATCTTTCTCTCTGCTAGGTATACAAACCACCAAAGCAGAGGTGGGTTCCTCCCGGTTCAGACCGGTTCGCCCGAACAGGTAGTGACCCGGTTCGGTCGGTGCCGGTCCATGGGTGCTGCCATCTTTTTTTTTTAAAAAAAAATTGAATTTTTTTTTCGTAGAAGTTTCCGGCACTGCGCATGCGTTGCATCTTGTTTTTGGCTTTTTTTAAAAAAAATTAAATTTTTTTGCACTGCACATGCGTGCGCACACACCCACGAGGCGCGCCCACGTGGCACGGGAGGAAGCGAACCGGCAGCGAGGTAAGTTAGAACCCACCCCTGCACCAAAGACAATAACACGCTTTTCTGTAACAATGGCAAAAGTGTATTGATTTTAAGTTCCAATAAATTGCTCTTTTAATACACCTCTCAATTCCAGCACAAACTGTTTAGAGGTATCCATTGCTGATTAAATTTGCTTTCTCACTGGGATAAACAGAGAGGTTTCCATCCATTATTTAATATAGTTACGCAAACCAATGTCCTGCTTCTCCCTCCATCCCAGATGCATTCAAAGGCTCAGATCAATAGAGAAGAAAGCAAAAGCAAGGGGAAACAAAGCCAAACATAACCGAATTAAGTCCAATTGAATAAGCACTGAATTGAATATCCCTTTTTTTTCCTTCTGTCTTCTAATAGTGGTTTGAGAAATAATGCATTAGCCTCTCACCAGCAATTTTCAATTAGTCAACATCTGGACATTATTAGCATTTTTTATTCTTTTTTTTTTTTTAGAAGGGGTGAGACACGCTTCTTTATTTCTCTGAAATGTTATTTCTGGATTCTGGTCTCCTTCAATATTCCATCACAAGGAAGAGTTTAGCTATTAATTGCCGACCCTCGGCTCCCACTTTCTCACATCTTGAATATTTAATTGAATCTGCAGTAGAGAGAAATGTAAACTCTCACTTTCTCTCAGACATTCTGATCCAGTTCCATCACTGATGTATCCCCTTGGAATATTTAAAGTCCACCTTTGTATGGTGGTTTTCCATCTCAGGTTCTTTTATTTCATTATTAGGTAGAAAAATCCCTAAGCAAGGTGAGCAGCATTCACCAGACCTTTATTTAAAGAAGGGTAATAGATCTGAAAGGGGACGCGGTGGCTCAGTGGCTAAGGCGCTGAGCTCAGGGGTGAAATCCAGCAGGTTCTGACAGGATCTGGAGAACCGGTAGCGGAAATTTTGAGTAGTTCGGAGAACCGGCAAATATCACCTCTGGCTGGCCCCAGAGTGGGGTGGGAATGGGTATTTTGCAGTATCCTTCCCCCAGGAGTGGGGTGGGAATGGGGATTTTGCAGTATCCTTCCCCCAGGAGTGGGGTGGGAATGGAGATTTTGCAATATCCGTCACCCAGGAGTGGGGAGTGAATGGTGATTTTGCAGTATCCTTCCCCTGCAGTGGGGTGGGAATGGAGATTTTGCAGTATCCTTCCCCTGCCATGCCCACCAAGCCACGCCCACCAAGCCACACCACACCCATCAAGCCATGCCCACAGAACCTGTAGTAAAAAAAAAATTGGATTTCATCACTGGCTGAGCTTGTCGATCAGAAGGTTGGCAGTTCAGCGGTTCGAATCCCTAGCGCCGCGTAATGGAGTGAGCTCCCGTTACTTGTCCCAGCTTCTGCCAACCTAGCAGTTCGAAAGCACGTAAAAAAATGCAAGTAGAAAAATAGGGACCACTTTGGTGGGAAGGTAACAGCGCTCTGTGGACCTCCATGAATCATGCTGGCCACATGACCATGGAGACGTCTTCGGACAGCGCTGGCTCTTCGGCTTAGAAATAGAGATGAGCACCGCCCCCTAGAGCCAGAAACTATTAGCACACATGTGCGGGGAAACTTTTACCTTTACCTTTTAATAGATGTGATCCAGACAACTCACAACCTATTTAGCCTTTTGAAAATTATTAGTAAGCTTCATGAGAAACAATGGTTAAAGTAACTACAGAATACTATAGAAAAAGAAAAAAAAATAATTGTAGATGACGGAGCAAGAGTTTGTCTCAGAAGATCAACCAATAAACAACTGTGAAATTATTCAACTCCTAAAGGGGAAGGATCTGTGTAACTGTGAAGTCTATGTAGTGCCTAATAATTTTAAAACTGTTTTCTTTCCAATTTGCAAAAGTAAACTAGGGAAAAATTGGGAGAATCCTCACTGGATGGATGCTTGTTTACCCCAATAAAAGAGTCCCCCCCCCAAAAAAAAAATGTTGGGCTGTTGGTTTGAGCTCTGAGCTTGGCAATTTGGTTGCAGACATTTCCTCACTGTTTGAGGAAACATCATCAGTACACTTTGAATTGTGTTTGTCTGTCAGAATGCCAGCCTTAAATACCTTTTTATGTGATGCAAATTAGCATTAGTGTTGTTTGTTCGGGTACTTTTCAAACTGTCTTCCTTATTAAGTCCTGGAATGGATGTCTTTTGCCCCTGCCTTGAGTGGATTGAAACAGGGATATGTTCTGGCCCCACCAACCTTGATTTGGTTTAATGGACTTAAAATAGAATTTTGGCAAATGTCTATGGAGATTCTCAGTCATCCAGGTCATGGTTGTCCCAAAGGTGCTTTTTTTCCCCAAGAGGCAACTGGACTTTCTAGTTGTTCTTTGAAGACATTTCGCTTCTCATCCAAGAAGCTTCTTCAGCTCTGACTGGATGGTGGGGAATGGAAGGATTTATACTCCTTGCAGACAGCTGGTCATTTGCATTCTATGTCAAAATTGAACAGGGAGGGATATGACATCATCTATCTCCAGTCTACAAAACAGTCCTTTCAACAGTTCCAAGAAGGATCCACACCCATTTGCACCATTCAGCTGACCCTGAGGACCAGGGGTGGGTTCTAACTTACCTCACTGCCGGTTCGCTTCCTCCCACATCGCGTGGCCACGCCTCGTGGGCGCACACATGCGCAGTGCAAAAAAATTAAAAAAATCCCCCCCCCAAAAAAAGCCAAAAACAAGATGGTAATGCATGCACAGTGCTAGAAACTCGGCTTCTGCGCATGCGCAGAAGAAAAAAAAAACGGGAAAAAATTCCAAAAAATCAAAAATTCAAAAATCAAAAATTCAAAAAAAATTCAAAAAAGAGATGGTGCCGTCCACAGATTGGCACCGATCGAACCGGCTCTGTGATGTCATCATGACGTCACCAGCGGGTCACTACCGGTTCGGGCAAACTGGTCTGAACCGGGAGGAACCCACCTCTGCTGAGGACACAGATAAACCTCTAGGTGGCCTTAATGACTCTCTAAAAGAATGCAAATGACCAGCTGTTTTCAAGGAGTATAAATCCTTCCATTCCCCACCATACAGTCAGAGCTGAAGAAGCTTCTTGGATGAGAAGCGAAACGTCTTCAAAGAAAAACCAGAAAGTCCAGTTGCCTTTTGAAAGAGCACCTTTGGGAGAATTTTGGTAACTTTCTCTGAAATATGGAGGTTTTCAAAAAAGAGAGAGGAAGAAGTGAACATGGAGGCAGGATGGATCTGGTATGTGAGATCTGACTTGAAAGCGAATTGCATGTTGAATGGGTGAGGAAGATAAATGGATGTATTGAGGAGACATGACAGGTAAGCAGAGAGGAGCAAAATTTCTTTGTGAAATAAGAAGTGAGAGAGAATGGATGAAGGAGTTGGAGAGAACGAGTGAATGTGGTAAGGTCCTATAAAAATGAAAGTATAGTGCATTTCTTTGATATCCCTACTGAACACCAGTTAAGATTAATGTCAGTTGAGTTAAAAAGGCATTCTGTTCTCTGAAAATAAAACAAGGGGCTTGAACTTCCGATGTTTTTTAGTAGAAACGCTTAGCTCGGGGATATTCATTGGGTCAACAAGGCGATAACTCCAAAGCTAGTTTTGGTTCAGTATCCAGGAAAGGAGAAAGACAACAGTCAGCAAACTGGTTTGCCTCCTGAAATAAAGAGCTAGTTTCTATGCCACTATGGGGAACTTGTCTTTGTTACTAATCTATACACAGTCAAACCACATGTTTGATGCTCGTGAATGAACTGTCGAAGGACTTTTCACTCACACTGCATATTTCACACCCTCCCATATAGTTCGACTCCAAAATAGTGATCTCTAGCATGATAACTCTCCGGAATAATTTGAACAACTGATTTCTCCCCCCCCCCGCTCCCCATATCTGTTCCCCTTCATGTCATTTTGAGAGTATAAAGAAAATTTATTTTGTGTTAAAATTGGGAATTGCAAGATGTATATTATGTTAGGGAAGGTTCTGGCAGATTAAACTGCAGACAAGAATATCTACCGTCAGGGAAGATGATAAAGAAGAGGCCCAGATAGGAGTCATTTTCAGCGAATAAATTGCATTTTATTCAGAATGATATCACGACACTATTTCCCCTCAAATGTTATAGACTCCCATTTGAGTTCCTGTGAAGCATAATGCTGTTCCAATGCTTGCTGCTAATACTCAGTGTGATTTTGCTTCAGTTAGTTCAATATAATCAACACATAATACAGAGATAGGAGAACATCTTCCATTATTTCTAGACTATTTTTTTGTTTCTTTTTTTCTTTAAGAAGCCAGAATATTTCTTTTTAACACTTGGGATGCCTGATCACTAATTACTGAAATAACTGGAAACTGCACCCAAATATTCTATAGAGGCAAACCGACAAAGTGATTAAAAAAAAAAGGTCTATAAAAGAACAGATAAGATCTGGGATAAGTAAAGATAGCAGAAATATGAAATTAGATAGATAGATGATAGATGATGGATAGATAGATGATAGATGATAGATGATAGATAGAAGAGAGAGAGAGAGAGAGAACGATAGATGAAGGATGACAGATAGACAGACAGACAGGCAGGCAGGCAAGGAGAGAGAGAGAGAGAGAGAGAGATATTAGAGAAGGAGGAGGAGGAGGAAGAGGAGGAGGAGGAGGAGGAGGAGGAGGAGGAGGAGGAGGAGGAGGAGGGGAGGAGGAGGAGGAGGAGGAGGAGGAGGAGGAGGAGGAGGAGGAGGAGGAGGTCCATCCACTGACAGCAAGGTAGATGAACTCCATTTCAGTGGTAGCGGATATACCATTTGGAGACTCGAAATAATATGTTAGGAACAGATCCTTATGGAAAACAATCTAACTTTATGGTTACTAAAAACTGACATTGACTTGATGGCACATAATCAATCAATCAATCAATCAATCAATCAATCAATCAATCAATCAATATGCCCATCCCTCTATTCCTTCTTTGGGATAAGCAATGTTATGCAAACAAAGGAGTTGAGTAAGAAGTAGTGAGTAAAACAGGTTAAAAGCAGGGGATACTATAAGAAGGAATTAAAAGAAATACAGCTAGTTCTATTTTGCACCAACAGGACTCCGTAAAACAATTTCACAAGGTTTTTATGTTTGCTTCCTTTCACTAAGCCATTCTCTGCTTCTCTCCTCTGTGTTTCTAAGGATCATCAACTGCACTCCACCACCTAATTTTTCAGTCTTCTCTTTCTCTCTATCCATTTTCTCATCCTTAATTTATTTGTCTTGTGATTTGATCTTCATTCATTCAATCAATCTATATGACCAAATCCCTTTGATTTATCTCTTTCATACTGGTCAATTTTTCTTTTCAGTCGACATCCTTTCATTATCAAGTCATCTTTACTGTTCTTTTATTGTTTTCCCACACGCCATATTGATTGTACATTTATACTTCTGACATACCAAATTCTCATTTCCATATAACAAAAAGAAGGTAACAATGAATTGGCACCCATTTAGAAAACGTTTGATAAAGAGAGCCATTCCACTCTCTCAGATTTTCCAGGTAAAACTGGGGATAGGAGGTGTTAATGACCAGAGAGATATCAGTTAAACCTTAATCATCCAGCTTTAATCAAATAAATCAGAACTAAACCAAGATTTGTCACAGAAGGTTTTAAGTAGGATGGATCTCTTGTATCTGGGTCAGTTGGCTGTTTCTCTTTCCATAAACTACTTTTGCATAACCCACTACAAATTTTTAATTGGAACCTACTTTGATAAACCTACTGAGCTTCCCAATGGTTACATTGAACAATATAATACAGTGGTACATCAGTACTCATCGTTAATTGGTTCTGGGAAGTGTGATCAGTACCAAAAATGATGAGTACCAAACAAAAATTTTCCACAAGGAATATTGTAGTGAGTCACAAGGCAGCCAACACCGACAAGTTCTATCTCATGCGTTGAGTACCGAAACCAAATTTTCATGTCAAAATGTACCAGGTTTGATGAGTTTCAAAGCAATTGAGTACCAAGGTACTGTTGTATAATAGATTGGGTCCAAAATACATAATACTGGTAAAACTGAAGGTTCATTCAAGTTCATCTCTAATCCTGGTGAGGACATGAATGCATCTTGACTACATTATGAAGATGGTCTACCGTTGTCTTCTTCTAGGATTTTTTTCCCCAATTTCTTATTGTATCCTAAAGCCCCAGGATTTTCTGATAGCCTCCCATTCAAGACCTGTTGAATTCCATCAATTTGGCTATTGAAGAAACTACATAGGAATGGATTCAAACTAAATTAAACACAATGAGATCTCATTAGAATCAATGTGAAACGTTAGGGGAAAATGACCTTAAGTCTATTGATTTCATTAGGAGCTACCTGTGATTAACTTAGGCTGCAGCCAACCTTTAAAGATGAGAATAATAGACTGGTTTTCATGTGGCACAATAAACAAACCCTTATTTCATATTGATTAGTGCACATAGTATTTTGACCAGATTGATAATGAATCAGGCTGATGGCAAAAGCATTTATTGGTAATAATAAATCATATTGGTTTCTTCTTAGTGGAGCTGTTTTGCATTTAAATTATATTGGTCTGGTCATTTTATTCTGGCACATGTGTTTTAAGTTATGGGCTGGAAATACACTGATTGCAATAACAAATACATATTTCAGGGCCATGAATTATATCTGACACTAGTAAATCACATAAGTTCATTTACAAAGAAAATGTTCCCTTCTTCAATGCATGGCAATTACGTTTTCCTTTATTGGAGTATGCATCTGTTGGTTTCTCATGAGTCAGTGTAGGTGAGATTAAAATGGGAACCCATCAACAGATTGCTATCTTGATGGCATTGTATAGACTTTTTTCCCCTTCTCACAGCATAATGAATTAATACATAACAGAATAATAGAGTTGGAAGGGACCTTGGAGTTCTTTTAGTCCAAACCTCCTCCCCCCCAGGCAGGAAACCCTATACCATTTCAGACAAATGGTTGTCCAATCTCTTCTTAAAAACTTCCATTGTTGGAGCATTCACAACTTCTGGAGCCAAGTTGTTCCACTGATTAATTGTTTTAACTGTCAGGAAATTTCTCCTTAGTTCTAGGTTGCTTGTCTCCTTGATTAGTTTCCATCCATTGCTTCTTGTCCTGCTTTCGGGTGCTTAGCAGAGTAGGTTGACTTGACCCTCTCTTCTTTTTTGCAGTCCCTGAGATATTGGAATACTGCTATCATGCCATCCCTAGTCCTTCTTTTCATTAAACTAGACATACCCAATTCCTGCAACTGTTCTTTGTATGTTTTCTCCTCAAGTTCCCTAATCATCTTTGTTGCTCTTCTCGGCACTCTTTCTAGAATCTCAACATCTTTTTTTACATTGTGCGACCAAAGCTGGATGCAATATTCCAAGTGTGGTCTTACCAAGGCATTATAAAGTGGTATTAACACTTCACGTGATCTTGATTCTATCCCTCTGTTAATGCAGCCTAGAACTGTGTTGGCTGTTTTGACAGCTGCAGCACACTGCTGGCTCATATTTAAGTGACTGTCCACTAGGACTCCAAAATCCCTCTCACAGGTACCTTCTATAGTATACCTGTGCATTTGGTATTTGGTACATTGTAATAGGAAAGACATAATACGTTAAGTGTGATGAAATCTTTCTAAAACACACCATTAGAGTATTAATTTCAAGGCTAAGGACTGGAAAATAATGAAACATTTGGGGAGTAATCAAGTTAATTGCATTTAATTACTTGAATGCTAAGATAAATGAAACTGAATCTATTTTATAGCATTGTAGTATCATCCATAAATTTGTCCAGATCCCACTTATATTTAAAGTCAAATCTTGTTCCTCTTTAGGTATTAGTGCTGGGTTAGCCTTTTTCCAAGTCTTTGGAATTTTTTCCCTGTAAAATTGAAGTCATCTTATTTGCAAATATTTTCACCAAACATTTATAGCAAGAGTTCAGTAATTCATCCAGTCCAGACATTTTTTTAGGTTTAATCATTTTTATAGCTTCAGAACCTTTCCATACTTTTATAGGTCCATTCATAACCTGCCTTTATTTCTCTCTAATCCTTGAAAGACTTTTTTTTAAAAAAATTATTCATCTATTTTCTTCAAAGAAATGTCATTTCCTTTATACCAATTAAAATGGTACTGATGAAACCTTTTTTTTTAATAGCTACATTATCCATTACCTCTTCATTGAAGTTTCAGTATCATTTTCGTTCCTTAATTTGCTAGCCAAATTCCCTGGTTTATTTGCAAATTCAGGTTTTTTGGCTTCGTGTAGCTCATTTTTAGTTCCATTTCTCTTACTGTTAACAGTGATAGCTGGTGTTTTAAAAGTTTAATTTGATGAGACATACTGACCTTCTCTGGAGATTTCCTTAATTATTCTTCTTCTCGTCTATTTATCTCATCCAAAATAGCCTGCCTTTCTCTTGGCTCTCTTGTTTGAGTTCAGTATTATATTGCATAAAATGAGCTCTGATAAAAGCTTTTTCATTTGCATCCCAAAGTCATTCTTAAATCAGTAGCTTCATTTAAATTATTTCCAAAATATTCTTTTCTTCATTTTTTACAATCCTCCAATATTGCTTCTTTTCGTAACAACGTTTTATTTATTCTCCATCTAAAAAAACCCTAAATGTCCTTTTATAAACCAAACTCGCAGGATTACGATGAGAAAATCTTTGGTAAAATCTCTCCTTTGGAGATTTTAATAGCCAAGTTCTTTGAGATCCCAGATCCTATCTATTCTTAAGAAGGATCTCAGTTTTTCTGAAAAGCAGATGTAGTCACTATAACTTTTGTTTCTCCATTCATTGAAAGTCTTATTTCATCCTCTGTGTAAGGAGCTCAAAGAAGATTGTAAACACACTTAAACACCTTCATGTAAATATCAAACCTGTAAGATTTGGGTTTCCTTTCGAGGAAGGATGTTGCAAAGCAGATTTCTCCACCAATAGGAATGTAGTATTCCTACAGCTATCTGACTTCTCAGTTATGGTTATGGTGGTCAAGAACGATCTTGAACTAAATACACTCAAAACTGTAGAAATGGTGGTAGATTTTAGAAGAAAACCTCCTATACTACCACCTCTTAAAATGCTAGACAACACAGTATCAACAGTAGAGTCCTTCAGGTTTCTAGGTTCTATCATATCTCAAGATTTAAAATGGACACCTAACATCAAAAACATCATCAAAAAAGCTCAACAAAGAATGTTCTTTCTGCGCCAACTCAGGAAGCTCAAACTGCCCAAGGAGCTGCTGATACAGTTCTACAGAGGAATTATTGAGTCTGTCATCTGCACCTCCATAACGGTCTGGTTTAGTTCTGCAACCCAACAAGACAGACACAGACTTCACAGGATAATTAGAACTGCAGAAAAAACAATTGCTACCAACCTGCCTTCCATTGAGGACCTGTATACTGCACGAGTCAAAAAGAGGGCTGAGAAAATATCTACAGACCTCTCACATCCTGGATATAAATGGTTTCAACTTCTAACCTCAAAACTATGCTGTAGGGCTCTGCACACCAGAACAACTAGACACAAGGACAGTTTTTCCCTGAACGCCATCTCTGCTAAACAACTAATTCCCACAACACTGTCAAACTATTTACTAAGACTGTATTACTATTATTCTTCTCATCCTTCCTATTACCTATCTCCTCCCACTTATGACTATAACCATGTTGCTTGTATCTTAACAATTTATATTGTTTTATTGTTTCCTAGTATGATTTGATTGCTTATTAGTATTCTATGACTATAACTAAGTGTTGTATCTTATGATTCTTGAAGAATTTTTTTTTTTTGTTATTTATAATGTTTNTCAAACTATTTACTAAGACTGTATTACTATTATTCTTCTCATCCTTCCTATTACCTATCTCCTCCCACTTATGACTATAACCATGTTGCTTGTATCTTAACAATTTATATTGTTTTATTGTTTCCTAGTATGATTTGATTGCTTATTAGTATCCTATGACTATCACTAAGTGTCAGGGTTCCGAATAGCATCTGGAATTAAATCAGAGTCTGAGGCAAAGCATTCCTCTAAATTCCAATTTATTAACAGAGCCATGTCAGCACGGCTGGGAGAAATCCCGAATCTGAAGCCTTCGGGGTTTCTCCACCA
>QLTV01000774.1:483297-495841 GCA_003457575.1 Thermophis baileyi | reverse complement strand
TTTCTTTCTTTCTTTTCTTTCTTTCTTTCTTTCTTTCTTTCTTTCTTTCTTTTTTTACCAGCGGATCAGATGAGTGGTCAAATATCACAAAAATAAATACATTCCTTTAAAAAAAAAATCCTTTCCGTTAAAGGTTTTTCTTTCTTTCTTTGTTCTTTCTTCTTTTTCTGTTTAGTAGCAGTATATGGTGAACTATGTAGCTCTATAGTGAGCAGATTTTCTGAGTTTCACAGGTCATATGTAGGAGGAAGAATTTTGTGAACTGCTTGGTGCTCTCTGAGCTTGGTGGTTTTCTTGCAGATGTTTCATTACCCAAACTAGGTAACAACAACAGTGCTCTAGTATCAACATCTATTGGGCAACATTATCAACATGTTCTAGAGGTTGTTACCTAGTTTGGTAATAAAATGTCTGCAAGAAAACCGCCAAGCTCAGAGACCACCAAAAAACCCCATAGTTCACCTCTAAGCTACAAATATTCTCTTCTATAGGAAGAATTTTGTAAAGAAGAGAGAACAACAACAAAGACAATTAGGGGACTGGAGGCTAAAACATATAAAGAATGGTTGCTGGAATTGGGTATGTCTAGTTTGATGAAAAGAAGGACTAGGGGTGACATGATAACAGTGTTCTAATATTTGAGGGGCTGCCACAAAGAAGAGGGAGTCAAGCTATTCTCCAAAGCACCTGAGGGCAGGACAAGAAGCAATGGATGGAAACTGATCAAAGAGAGAAGCAACCTAAAACTACGGTAAGAAGAAATTTCCTGACAGTTAGAACAATTAATCAGTAGAATGACTTGCCTCCAGAAGTTGTGAATGCTGCAACACTGGAAGTTTTTAAGAAGAGATTGGATAACCATTTGTCTGAAATGGTATAGGTTTTCCTGCCTAAGCAGGCGATTGGACTAGAAGACCTCCAAGGTCCCTTCCAACTCTGTTATTCTATTCTGTTCTGTTCTGTTCTGTTAACAAGGAATCCTTTTCAGAATATAGGAAGGAGCTAATTATGAAAAGTGAAGTCTATGAAAATCCAGAAGACGGTGGTCAGAAGGCGGTGATCAAATCCATGCATTCAAAGCCTCATCTCACAAAAATCAAGATGGCAGCCATGTCTATGAAATCAAACACAATCCCTTTCCGGAGAGATTATTTTGTGCCCCTCCACCCCTGACTGTGACAGAATTTTAATGACTTAATTCATCATTACTTTTATTTATAATCTAGTCTTTGTAATACAGATACTTAATAATATGGATTACTGAACTATGACAGATATGCCAGTCATATCCAACTCTGAGCAGCCCACACCTCCACTTTCCATTAAAAACAGCACGAGAACAGTGTTGCAATCACCACATTCACCAAGGGACACCCCCCCCCCCAAAAAAAACATTTAAAACAGACATTTACACTGCAGGATAAAGAAAGGGAACACACAGTGTATCAGCCTCAAGCTCTTCTCGCAAAGCCAGGCATTCAGCTCTCCTGACAGGGAAGGGGCTAATTGGATCTCATTAGGTCAGATAATAAAATGTTGTCAGGCATAACCATTCAGGATTTGCCAGCTGAAATCCTAGTTAAAATTAGTGAAGGCAGGCAGAGAGAGATCCTTAAGCTAATTAATCCTTGTTGACAAATTTGATTCCTTAGGTGGGAGGAAACAGAAACAAAAGTAGGATTTGTGATCAATTGTGGGCTGACAGCTCTGTCCTTGAGAGTCATGGAAACAGAGGACAAGTGACATGTCCATGAGGGAAGGATGAGAGAAAAATTTCTCACCACATAACACCAGCTTTTAGAACAGGTACGTTTGAATTCCAAAAACTTTATATAACATCCTTTGTACTTTATGTCTCACAGAAAAAAGAAACATTTATTTTCCATATATCCCGGAAAGTAGACACAATAATCTTATCTTCCAAGATCAATCTATTCTTGTTTGGAGGCTGTAGTTGAATCAATATCATATGTTTGACTGAGTTATTCACTTTACAATTCATGGTGCTCATCTATCCTTCTAAATTGCTCTAATTGTTCTATGGAACAAAATACATCTCATTTATTTATCTGTATCCTGCCTTTATTATTTTTACAAGGTGGCGAACATATCTAACGCATCATTTTCCTCCTATTTTTCCCACAACATAAACGTTTAGAAACAACAACAACAACAACAACAACAACAACAACAACAACAACAACAACAACAACAACAACAACAACAACAACAACAACAACAACAACAACAACATAATATTTCATGTTGCTTTGGACGATGCTTTGTTCTCTTGTTCTGTTCTGTGGATACATACACAGAACACAGGTCCAGATAATAATAATAATAATAATAATAATAATAATAATAATAATAAAGAAACTTAGGGGGCAAATAAGATCTGATGGATTGTTTTCCATATTAGAAGGCCATTAGCTATACTTTTCACCATTTATTATTTTAGTTTTATTATGTTTTGTTGACTGAGATTATATATAGAATTTTGACTAAAATATTATTACATGTAACATTCAAGGTGAGCAGATGAGATGGAGATAAAGGTAAAAATGAGATTCTGCCTCGATCCTCGTGATCTTTTTGCCCCATCAACCAAAAACACTTTGCCTTAGGTGACCTGATTGGCTGATCTCTCTGAACTGAAAGCAGGCCTGTTGATTATTGAATATAATATTTTCCTCATTAACTCCATACTCCCTCAAGTGCTTTATAAAGGTGGCAAAAACAGAGCTTCCTTGGATATAAGAGAGGTAGTTGCCAATTCTTCACACACACCAGGATTCTGGAGAAAGAAATGGAGATACAGAATCAGACCAAAGGGACTTCTTTAAGTGTTTGAGAAAATCCAATTTCAACCGTCGTCGTCCCCCAAAACAATTTGAAATTCTCACAAAAAGGTTGTGAGTATCGTTTCCTGGGAAGTGAAAGGGCAACACATAGCGGTTCCACAATTTGTTGTCTCACAACGTGCATTCCCTTATCAGAAAATATATATATATATTTTCAGTCAGAAATCCTGAAATCAGTTACCACAAAGGCAACAAGTGATTTTAGCTGATCACAGAGCAACTGAGTACAACCGAACAGGATGAAAGGGATACGCCACACCCACACCTAGAAATATTTTCAAAATACAGCACTGGCATTTTTACATTACACTTGACCTCTTTTTCAAAATGAGGTGCTTTGAATTCAAAATCTCCATACAAATGTGACAACATAAACAAAGACTTAAAAAAAAACACCTGCTTTGTTATGTCTTTCAGAGATCAAACCAAGCATGAATATTGTTCTGTTCTTAAATACATTAAGTTTTATCCCGCATATTTTCTGTCTTTGATGTTATAGAATGAACTGGCTCACCAAGTGTAATTTTGCTTCGCCTTCTGGGAAACAACAAATATTTAATTCCAAGAGCTCTGCTGGCTGCAGAGAAATTAATTAATGGGAGAAAAAATAACAGTTATCATAAAAATAGTGAGTTAAGACTGTGAAGAGATGATGTCACTCAAGGGTGGGTTCTAACTTACCTTGCTGCCAGTTTGCTTCCTTCTGCGCCGCGTGGGCGCGCCTCGTGGGCGTACGCGTGCAAAGCGCGCACGCGCATGCACAGTGCAAAAAATAAATAATAATAATTAAAAAACGGCAAAAACAAGATGGTGATGCATGCGCAGTGCTGGAAACTCAGCTTCTGCGCATGCGCAGAAGAAAAAATAAATAAATAAAAATTAAATTTTTTTAAAAAAAAATTAAAAACAAAGATGGCGGTGCCCATGGACTGGCACCAACCGAACTGGATCGGTGACATCATCATGAACTGGTCAGGTGAACCGGTCCGAACTGGGAGGAACCCACCTCCGATGTCACTGGGTTCTGCTATTTGGGTACTCTTAAGTATTCTATCCAGGAGTGTAATCAATCCTAAATGATCAATGTTCCAGGCCTATTGCTAAAGAATATTGAGTAACATGATATGACACAGCATGATAGCAGTCTTCCAATATTTGAGGGGCTGCCACAGAGAGGAAGGGGTCAAGCTATTTTCCAAGGCACCTGAAGGCCAGACAAGGAATAATGGATGGAAACTGATCAAGGAGAGATTCAACCTAGAAATAAGGAGAATTTTTCTGACAGTGAGAACAATCAACCAATGGAACAGAAGTTGCCTTCGGAAGTTGTGGGAGCCTCATCATTGGAGGCTTTCAAGAAGAGACTGGACTGCCATCTGTCAGAAATGGTGTAGGGTCTCCTCTTTGGGTGGGGGGGTTGGACTAGATGACCTACAAGTTCCCTTCCAACTCTGTTAATCTGTTAAATCTGTTAACAATTGAGTCATATTAAATTCAGACAAAGATATTGGCCAGCCCTTGTTTTACAATAGTAGAATTTATATAGTTTATAAATGTATCCCACTTTTGTTATTTTTACAAATAACTCAAGATGGCGAACATATCCAACTCACTTTCCTCCTCTGATTTTCCTCATCACAACAACCAGTGAGTTGGGTTGGATTGAGTGTGACTGGCTTTTATGGGACTAAGGTGGGACTAGAATTCATAGACTCCTCGTTTCTAGCCTGTTGCCTTGACCGCTAGACCAAACTGGCTCTCTATGTGAGAATGATCCAGTGTTTTCAGATGGGCAATCAGAATATTTGATTTAAATCTGAGACTTGAAGGGCGGAAGACTGAATTTTCATCCATTCATGTTTCAATTAGATTTCTGAATGGAATATAACAAGGAAGCTTTTCCACAGCTCTTTCTCTAGGAAGTAGACCAGGGTGGAAATAACAGGGAAGCGATTCTCCTCGAAGAACATTGGCCTGCAGACTTTAAATGGCTTCAAAGATTATATTACAATCCATTTTTGAAACATTTCCTCTATGCCAGGGGTCTCCAACCTTGGCAACTTTAAGACTTGTGGACTTCAACTCCCAGAATTCCTCAGCTTTGCTGGCTGAGGAATTCTGGGAGTTGAAGTCCACAAGTCTTAAAGTTGCCAAGATTGGAGACCCCTGCTCTATGCCACTTTTAAGACAGAGAGCAGAGCTAAGAAACTACTTCTCAACATGTCAACAATTCATAAAATGCTCATAGGGAAGTTGTATTGAAGCAATGAGAAGATGTCTTGATCCATCTTTTAAAAAAAAAATTAAAAAAATGTATTTAAAATTAGGTTCTTTATTTTGGGTTTTTTTTGGGGGTGGGGGAGCCCCTCCAGTCTGGCTAATTGGCCATCTACTCATGTGAACATCAGAGAGCCCATCACAACGTGACAACCAACACTCATAGTTAGAAAGCAGCAGGAAGCTCACCTAATTTCAGATCTACGTCCAATATCTCTGAAATAAATTAACATCTCGAATCTATTCACTTTAAAGGGCTGATTTGATGAAATCTCCTGTGATTTAAAGCAGCTCTTTGAAGCTTCACTACTTGATACCATGCAGAAGATGAAAATCCTTCCTTAAAACATTTATCTCACTTATTACTTAGTTGTTTTATGGTACAAGGGCTAAATATGAATTTAAATGAATTATTGTAAAACTGGATTTTTTTCCTCTCTCCTCCTCTCTTTAATGGGCAAGTGTCTTTGATTAGTATCTTTCATTGATCTACTGCAAATACAGGACCTGATTGATTGATATTATGTTTATTTGCTACTCCAATCTCAAAAGATCTCACAGCACCTTACTGTAAGACATCTGTCATGCCCCAGCATATAACTTTATATACTTTTTTTGCTCTCTCACCCCATCTAGTGGCTGGAGGGACAAATATGCCCCAACATACGATCTTTATATACTGTTGTTGCACTCTAGACCCATCTAGTGGCTGGAGAGACAAAATACCAATTATATTGTTTGAAGCTAACCCATTTTACCCATCAGCCCGCACTCTCAAACCAAGTGCATGCTGGGAAGCCAGATTCCATTTCCTTTAGCATTTGGAGAAGGCAGAAGCACAAAGAAGCATCCATCGTAATATGTGGCACATGGTCATCTAAGGACAAACCCACATCCCACACACAGAGCATCGCTGGTGAGATTTAGATTGCTTGTATTTATTAATTGTTATGTTCAGCAGTAACTCAATACTGTCTATCTTGTCTTTGGTTCTCATTGTATGTATCCCTATTTTCCCCAGTTTCACCATATCCTGTTCTTTCAATAAAGCATCAGATCTACACACACGTCTGTTTTATTGGAGGATAGGTGGGTTTAGCTGCACGTCGAGCTGCACACAGACTAACGTGTAGTGGGGACCAGTGGTGGGTTGCTACAGGTTTGCCCCGGTAGCAACCCACCACTGGTCTCCACTACACGTTAGTCTGTGTGCAGCTCAGTTTGCCCCGGTTTGGGCGAACCGGCAGTGGTGGCGGCGGGAGGCTCTGCCCACCCGCCCAGATGTCATCAAGGACGATCTGCGCTGCGCGCGAGCAAAGTGAGTGCACGCGTGCACGCATTCACAGTTCCGAACCGGTAGTGAAGGTAAGTGAAACCCACTACTGGTGGGGACAGAACAACATCAACACTTTGGCAAGTGCAGGAGGCAGCTAAGTGTTTATGCCTCATTATTTACGTTTGAGATTTCCACATTGCTTTTTTTTTGGTTGTAACTAGAATTGTAAGTTGCTCTTGACATAAAATGTTGCTTTTTGCTACTTAAGATTATCGTAAGATATAGGAGAGCCACTAAAAAGACTTCCAGCGGATGCCAAGTACAACATGCCAGCATTATTTAATAGTAATTTATTAAAATTGTGTGCTGCCTGATTCCCAATCACTCTGGGTCATTTATATTAAAATTAAAGCTCAAAACTCACTTCTTCACCCAGGCTTTCTCGGCATGACTGTTGGAAGTGGACTTCCTGATACTGTACAACTTTTGAGTATAGTTTGTTGTCCTGTATTTTATCATTTGAGGTTGCTTTTAGTGTTCTTTCATTCTGTATTCCATTGCTGTGTAGAATAGAATAGAATAGAATAGAATAGAATAGAATAGAATAGAATAGAATAGAATAGAATAGAATAGAATAGAATAGAATAGAATAGAATAGCAGAGTTGGAAGGGGCCTTGGAGGTCTTCTAGTCCAACCCCCTGCTTAGGCAGGAAACCCTACACCACTTAAGACAAATGGCTATCCAACATCTTCTTAAAAACTTCCAGTTTGGAGCATTCACAACTTCTGGAAGCAAGCTGTTCCACTGATTAATTGTTCTAACTAAAATCCTCCTCAGAATGCTTTGGCATAGAATGCAGTATGCAAATGTAGTAGAATGAATAAATGAATACTTTCACCTTATTAGGTTACAGTTCTGAGGTGTAACTGGTGACCAGATCTTTATTACTAATTCTAACACGAGATTTGATGAATTTGAGGGGCGTTCTAAGCTTCAAGCTGGAACGGGATGAAGAACAATAAATGAAATTTCAAGCAAGCTGAACTGAATGGAAGAGTTGCGATTATGTATTATTTTCATTTCTGTGCTAACTTGCTAAGCTACACTGTTAAGTTTAATGCACACAACTGGCAAGGAGGTGACAGCTCTTTGATTTGCAAAGGTTTCTACTTATAATGCTGCCTGCAGCAAACTTACCAGTTTCCTGAAGAAAAAAAACAATACAAAAAAAAAAAAACCCAGGGCATCCTAATTTGCATTTGAATTAGCCCCAGTACAATGCATTAATGTGACAAGAAGGATGGAGCATTTCGGATATAAAGTGTGATGCTGCAAAGATGATGGCAGATGCATTATTGTGTAAAATACATTTTCAAAGAAAAAGAACTGCAGTAAAATCTCACTATAACAGCATTATTATAGGGGCCTTTTTAAACGGACATCGCTATTCTAAAATGGACCGAGGGTTTTCAGATTCTGTGAGCTGCTTTCTGAACGTTTTATTACTTATAAAAATCTAAACATCTCATTCTATGTTTCTAAAATTAGGTACGGAGGAATGTTCCTGGGGAAGAATGCTTGACTGAGGACAAGATCTGCCTGTTTGAAAAATCCTAGATACATTTTCATAAGTGGGACGTCATTTTAAACGTTGCATTAGTTAATAAAACGTCTTTTTAAACATTTAAGATTCCCCGGATGCATTTTCCAGAATAAAAAAATAAATAAAATTGATATAATGGCAATTAAAGCAGGAACTTTTCATTTTAATAGAAGATGACTTTGAACTCATGTGGTTATTCGTGGACAGAATATCTCTCTGAAAACACTTTGCCTTGAAAAGAATTAGTTACTGCAGTTCCCTTAGCTACAGTTTCCATTTTATTTCATCGTGCAAACACGACTCCTTACCAATCTGAAATAAAAAATATCTAAACATCTGGTAGATAAAACCTAGAATAATTTTCTTATTGTGAAAGAAAGAAGAAAGAAAAAGAAAGGTTAAATTGCCTCAGGGATAATGAATGATATGAACACCAACTGAGAACAGAGTATTATCGTTTCTTTCCCCTGCCAAATATCAGAAAAAAAAAAAAAGAAAAGAAAAAAAAAAAAAAAAAAGAAAGAAAAAAGGGGGGGGGGGGGGGGGGGGAGGAGGGGAGGAAGGAAGGAAGGAGGGAAGGAAGGAAGGAAGGAAGGAAGGAAGGAAGGAAGGAAGGAAGGAAGGAAGGAAGGAAAGATTTCTGATTATCAGGAATCTTCCTTCTTCCTTCCTTCATTCCTTCTTCCCTTCCTCCCTTCCTTCCTTCCTTCCTTCCTTCGCACCCTGCCATAGTCATAATATATCCTGATCTATTTCCCATTAGTGATCCACAGAATAGCAATAGCAATAGCACTTAGACTTATATACCGCTTCACAGTGCTTTACAGCCCTCTCTAAGAGGTTTACAGAGTCAGCATATTGCCCCCAATCTGGGTCCCCATTTTACCCATCTTGGAAGGATGGAAGGCTGAGTCAACCTTGAACCGGTGAGATTTGAACTGCTGAACTGCAGCTAGCAGTCAGCTGAAGTAGCCTGCAGTACTGCACTCTAACCACTGCACCACCTCACCACTGAAAACATATTAAGTATAAACCACAGTCATTACAATATTGTTAATGTGTCATAGAAACTGAACCCAGGTGCTTCATTTAGTACAAAATCACTCAGATCACAGATAACCTCATAGTCACTAAGCTATGCAAGCAAGATTTAAGATGTGAGCCACAAAACTACTGAATATTGGATGCTAATATTAGAGAACCACTTGGCACAGTAGAAGTAACGGTGTTTATAATTCAATGAAATGTTATTAGCAATAATATCGCAGTTCTGCAAAAATCCAGATGATAGGTGAATGTCAATAGAATAGCTTCCTATTGCTTTGTAGGGGCCAACTAGAATTTTGCAACCAAACACGGTAGACCAATTGTAAGATATATTCCATTATCTAGGGCCTACTGTAAATGTTCCAACTCATAGTTAGGTGAATATTTCTACCTTAGCTTGCCAACTTTCTCCAAGTTGGGTCAAAACATTTCTAAATGGCTCTTCAAAGGCATGGGAAGAATGCAAAGAATCAACATGATTAACCCTGGCATTGTTATGTATTTTGAGTATTTTAACACAGTTACCATCAGAAGAATGTGAGGTGGGATATACTGACATTTAAGTGCCCTGAAATATATTGACTACCATCATACAATATATTCCGTTCAAAAAATGTGAGTATTTCTTCATTTTTGGAGAGCATCCTCTGAATTGCCTTAGACTCCACAAAAGAGTATTTATTGACTGATGTTTCAGAAGGAACATCAGAGGTGGGTTCCTCCTGGTTCGCACCGGTTCTATAGAACTGGTAGCAAACCGCTGGTGACGTCACGGAGCCGGTTCTGTCGGTGCCGGTCCATGGACGCCGCCATCTTTTTTGGGGATTTTTTTGGGGGGGATTTTTTTTGGGGGGGGGGATTTTTTGCTATTTTTTTTTCTTCTGTACATGTGCACAGCGCATGCGGTGCCATCTTGTTTTCGGCTTTTTGGGGGGAATTTTTTGCGAATTTTTGGCACTGCGCATGCGCACATGCGAAGTGCGTGCGTGACTGTGCAGTGCGGCCATGCGGCACGCAATGCACGCGCAGCCACGCAGCGCGGGAGGAAGCGAACTGGCACGAGGTAAGTTAGAACCCACCCCTGAGGAACATGATGTCAACCATTCAAGGTAGATGAGGTAAGATACGAAAGCCATGTAGGTCTGTACTACTTGGATTGTAAGGGTTTAGTAACAGAATCTTGCACATCTGAACATGTTTCCCACCTCCCTCCCTTTATCTTTGTATAAACAAGGCGGGGGAGGGGAAGAGAGACTTATCTTATTCACATTTCATTCTTATCCCAGGTTTAAGCTCCTGTTATTTGACCATTGCCTTGGTAGAAGTCTTCTTGTTTTTCAAAGATATTACTGTGCCCTCAATAAATAATCCAATGGACACTAAGGATTAGATGATCATTTCTTGATATAGGTAGGATCTGCTTTGGCATTGGGGAAAAACTGAATCACCTTGTCCATCAGAATATAGAATAACAGAGTTGGAAGGAACCTTGGAAAGTCTTCTGGTTCAACGCCCTGTGTCCATACATGAGATAGGTTTCCAAGCAAGTTAGTTTCCTGGCAATTTTGCTATACATTTTAAAGGCTCTCTCTCTTCCTGCAGATGACATTAGTATAAGTCATGCCTACAACTTCAGATTGTTTGAAAAGTAAAATATTGCGAAGGGGAATTTTGGTGACACATTGTCCTCTTCCCTTCTTTTCCCCAATCACTTTACACTTCTTCAATATTTATGCTATGCTTTTAATATTTAATATTAAACACTGGAGATTTTTGCTTATATGGGTTTAAGTTATTTCATCTGTTGTTTTTAATTAGTCTCCTGACTCTTCCTCAAAGTTCTGCTCCAAATGTCTAAATCTCCCTTCCTGTGTAATGTGTTGTATATAAGGCAGCCCTTCCTGCTTAAAATTCATTTAACTTCTAGTAAGAATTCAATTTTGTCATGGCTGCAGTTTCGCTAGTTTTGGTCTCTCCATCTTCTATCCTCAGCAGAGTTTCACTTTCCCAATGTTGTGCCAGCTTCTTTCTTGCTGATGTCAGCACATATCTTCATAAGTTGCGATCCATTTATGCATGCTAGAATTATTCCCCATAAAAATATTTGGGGTTTCAATTCAAATATTTGGGTGGAGGAGGGTTTGATCTAGTGGTTAGGGTTCAGGCACTAAGCTAGAAAGTGGGAGACCATAAGTTCAAGTCCCACCTTAGCCATGAAAGCCTGCTGGATGACTTTGTGCCAATCACCAGGAGACTGGGAATTCTAGTCCAGCATTCAGCATGAAAGCCACTTGGATGACTTTGGGTCAATCACCAGGAGACTAGGAGACTTTGGATGACCAGGAGACTAGGAGTTCTAGTCCAGCCTTCAGCATGAAAGCCAGCTGGATGACTTTGGGTCAATCACCAGGAGACTGGGAGTTCTAGTCCAGCCTTCAGCATGAAAGCCAGTTGGATGACTTTGGGTCAATCACCAGGAGACTGGGAGTTCTAATCCCACTTTAGGCCTGAAAGCCAGCTGGGTGACTTTCTGCCAGTCACTCTCTATCAGCCCAACTCACCTCACAGGGTTGTTATCGTGAGGACAATAGGAGGAGGAAGTGTGTTGGACATGTTCACCATCTTGAATTATTTGTAAACATGATAAAGGCGGAATATGAATACATAAATGTCCACGACCACGTTCATCTTGTTCTGTTTTTATTCTGCCTGTCGTATCTCCATTCTAAATGTACTCTTTAAACTTACACGACATAATACAGAAAATAAGGATTGTTTGAAGAGGATCATAAAGAGGAGTGCTTGTTCAGAAGTAAGGACGCAAAAGTGTAAAAACCTGCTCATAGCCGGGAAGAAGGGTCAAAGAGGTCAGACTCTAAGTAAGAGAAGAACCTTTGAGTTTTCTAAAAGGTAAGAGAGAAAAATGGTTTGGAATCTCTCTTACTCTCTCTTGACCCCACAACTGGCACAAAAATTGTCGTGTTGCGGGTTTTTTGAGGTGACCTCATCTACCTGGGTACTTGTAAATAAACTCAAATATTACTAAAGCTTCCAGTGACCTCTGTTCAAAGAGAACCAGAATAAGCAGTTTGTCCCTGAAATTTTTCATCAAAAGAGGGGGGGGCGGGGAGGAGAGAAAGAAATAGCTCTGTTCAAGAGATTTTTAGAATTCTAGCATTATATTTAAGTTGGTTTTTTTTTTTTCATTTCCATTAAGCATTCCACCACGCTGTGGTGGACTGTTTAATGGATGTAAAAAAGGAACTTAAAAATAGTTTAACTTGTCTGCCACCCAACTCTCAAGGGCTCTAGGTAGCCACAATCAAGCAAAGATATTACAATAAATAAAGCATAAAAGATGAAAGATAAAAGAGAGAGAGAGAGAGAGACAGAGAGACAGAGACAGAGAAAGAGAGAGATATAAGAAATAAAAGTAGAAAATAAAGGATATTAGGAGAGAGAGAGGGGGAGGGAG
>QLTV01000774.1:462616-476671 GCA_003457575.1 Thermophis baileyi | reverse complement strand
TTGGCAGGGAAAAAACTGCCTTATGACCATTTTTCGCACTTAACGACCGACGGTTGTTAAGTGTGAAAACATTTTACAAGTTGGCCACTCCCCCCCGGTCACACGACCGCCAAGCCACTCCCACCCAGTCACATGGCCATCAAGCCACTCCCACCCAGTCACATGGCCGTCAAGCCACTCCCACCCAGTCACATGGCTGTCAAGCCACTCCCACCCGGTCACATGGCCATCAAGCCACTCCCACCCAGTCACATGGCTGTCAAGCCACTCCCACCCGGTCACATGGCCATCAAGCGACTCCCACAAATTAAGCCACTCCCACAAAATTAAGCCATGCCCACAGAGTGGTAGTACAAAATTAATCTTCAGATCAATTTAATGATTTAAGACAATGATTCAAACTAAATTGACTTGAATCTCCAGATCCAATAAGCAAACTTGAGTGAAATGAACAATTCAAATTCTATCAGTTACTCAGCTCCAATCTTGCCGTTTAAAAACACTACCTCAAACTAGAAAAATAAAAAATTCCTTTCCCCCCCTCTCACATTTATATGTGCTGCCTAGGCAACCCAGAGAAGCAGGTGGCCTGCTTTACTCTGGATTTTGTTTCTGGGTAAAAATGGGAAAAAAATCCACAAAGTAAGGATTTAATTTAATCAAATCACATCAAAGTTCAATCTCCTAATCACATACTTTGCATGGCCTTAGTAAACAATGTCCTGGAAGACTCTTCCTTCAACACAAATGATGTATGAGAGAAATATGTTTTCCTATGGCCCTTCAACTATAAGAATGAAGATATGAAGAACAGTTACAGGAATTGGGTATGTATAGTCTCATGAAAAGAAGGACTAGGGGAGACATGATAGCAGTGTTCCACTAGTTGAGGGGCTCCAACAAAGATGAGGGAATCAAACTATTTTCCAAAGCACCAAAAGGCAAGATGAGAAACAATGGAATGAAACTAACCAAGAAGAGAAGCAACCTAGAACTGAGGAGAAATTTCCTAAAGGTAAGAGCAATCAACCAATGGAACAACTTGCATTCAGAAGTTGTGGGTGCTCCATCATTGAAAACAATCAACCAACTATCAACCAGATATGAAGAATGGTTGCAGGATTTGGGTACGGCCAGTCTAGAGAAAAGAAGGACTAGGGGTGACATGATAGCAGTATTCCAGTATTTAAGGGGCTGCCACGAAGAGGAAGGGGTCAACTTATTTTCCAAAGCACCTGAAGGGAGGACAAGAAACAATGGATGGAAACTAATCAAGGAGAGAAATAACTTGGAATTAAGGAGAAACTTCCTAATACTGAGAACAATTAACCAATGGAACAGCTTGCCTTCAGAAGTTGTGGGTGCTCCATCACTGAAGACTTTCAAAAAGAGATTGGACAACCACGTGTCTTAAATAGTATAGGGCAGTGGTTCTCAACCTTTCTAATGCCGCGACCCCTCGCAACTCCTGCCCCGCCGCTGCAACCCCCACCCCGCCCCCTCCCCACGCACGATGAGGTGACAAAGGAGGCGTGGCACCAAAGCATTCTGCGCATGCGCAGAGGGTAAAAGAACCCAAATGGTGGCGTCCGGGCGGGTGGGCGAAGTCTCCCACTTCCGTGGCTACCGGCTGTCCGGCGACCCGCAGGCACGGCCGAACTGGCAGCATTTCCAAGATGGCAGGCTAGCGCGTGTGGCGACCCCTGTGAAAAGGTCGTTCGACCCCCAAAGGGGTCACGACCCACAGGTTGAGAACCGCTGGTATAGGGTCTCCTGCTTGAGCAAAGAGTTGGACTAGAAAATCTCCAAGGTCCCATCCAGAAATATTTTGTGGCAGATAAATATTGCTATCAAAAGCTTAAGAAAATAAAATATAACAAATTAGTTTACCGCATCACATATTGTTTGGTTGGGTATTTTTCTTTTGAGTGTGTGTGTGTGTGTGTGTGTGTGTGTGTGTGTGTGTGTGTGTGTGTGTTGTTATTGTTGTGTTAAAAATGTTTCTGTGATATTTTCAGTATTAGGGATCACCAGTCTGATAAATGGAGTGGCTACATTTCATCAGGCAACTAATGATCCACTTTTCGTTTGTTTTCTTGCAGGCTTTTGTTGTTGTCTGTTTGTTGTTTGTTTGTTTGACTGTAGCATTACCAAAATATTTCCTGGAATAGCATGCATCACATTCAACGAAGATCTCCTTTTTGTTTGCTTTCCTTTTATAAAGGAAAAAAAAACTATTCACTTGTAAAAAATAATAATAATAATAACCATGCTCTTTTGATCGCAGGCCTGTTTGCCTTCGGGGCTCATGTTGTAATATTAACAAATGGCATTTCTTCGAAGTAGAGGATAATGATATAACCTTATAACTCAAAGCACATGCAGAATATAAGTCATCCTTGCTCGCTCTATGAGGTTTTCTCTATGCCATTTCTCTGCCCTTCCAAACTGATTACTTGTGTCAGCAATTAAATCTCTGCCCAATCCATCACAAGTTATAGATATAAACTGTGGAACTGCAACCAGTAGTACATCAATGCTATTTACTTATTTAGTGCATAAATGTGGATTTAATTTCTACGACCAACGTCTAGCATTTAGGTAGAATCACCGAAACTATTTCAGGTTTTGAATCAGAAGCTTGGATGGTGCACTCTTCTAAGAACATATGAACCAAGCAATTCACAACTGACACACAAGCAGTTGTTACTACTTTTGTGGTTCACTCTCAAAAGGTGGGAGAGAAGAGGAAAGCAAGTGGATTGGGGTGCAAACCTTGATACTTCAGGATGCCTCCATCCCTGAAGAAAAGGCTTTCTTTGTCTCTTGCCAAATTTTCTTCTCTGAGATTTTCCCCATTCATTTATTTCACTAAAAATAGTCAAACGTGAGGAAGCTGCACCTCTGAAGTCAACACTCACCTCTACTATAGGAATGTCAGAACGGCAGAACTTATTTATTTTTATTTATTTATTTATTTTGTCAAGCATGTATACGATTACAGGCAAAGTATAAACATTAATATGAGTATATAATAAGTACAAACATGGTTTTGAGTACATATTTTTCGAATACATGGGGACTTTAGGACAGGGACGGTAGGCACGCTGGTGCGCTTATGCACGCCCCTTACAGACCTCTTAGGAATGGGGGTGAGGTCGACGGTGGACAGTTTAAGGTTAAAGATTTGGGGGTTTGGTTTGGTTTGGGGGTTTTAGTTTATACTACCCTCAGCCACACTTCAAAATTTGGAGGGACCATGCCCCTTTAGAGAATTTCATGGGTTTAAACGGTCTTAAGACATAGCAACAGCAATAGCACTTAGACTTCTATACCGCTTCACAGTGCTTTTACAGCCCTCTCTAAGTGGTTCACAGAGTCAGCACATAGCCTCCAACAATCTGGGTCCTCATTTTACCCAACTCGGAAGGATGGAAGGCTGAGTCAACCTTGGGTCTTCAGTCAGAATCTAATTGCTGATCCATTTGGCCAATTAATCTACCCTCAAAAATGCCCAAATATACAGGAAAGAGGGCAAAATTATTGACCTTAGCCACTCTGGTATGTGGATACAACTAGAATAACAGAGTTGGAAGGGATCTTGGTGGTCTTCTAGTCCAACCCCCTGCTGAAGCAGGAAACCCTATATTTGCATCTTGGTAAGAATTCTGCAGAAGGGCTGTGTTGCGGAGAAAAGATGTTTTTGTGGAGTAGAGAAAAAGTACCTAAAATCCTATTTTTTTAAAAAATAAAAATAAAAATCTATCCTTTGTTTGTAGACTTGTTTTTCCTTGAAGATATTTTGCTTCTGATCCAAGAAGCTTCTTTAGTGAAGAAGCTTCAGTTCTGACTGCAGAAGTAACTGAAGAGCTGAAGAAGCTTCTTGGATGAGAAGCAAAACAGCTTCAAAGAAAAACAAAAAAGTCCAGTTGCTTCTTGAGGGAAAAAACACACACCTTTGGGACTATCCTTTGCTTGTTTCAAAACTTGCCATTCCTGAATCTACATTTTGATGCCATTCTTCTATTCCTGGTGTTCTGAGGGATACTATCACATAGATTCCCCCCCCCTTTTTGTAGCAGCACAAATAGAAGCCCTTTCTTCTGTGAGATCTCTCCACTCCTCACTCTAGTTCATACTCCTGGGTTAACCTCTTAAGCAGGGGTGGGTTCTAACTTACCTCGCTGTCGGATCGCTTCCTCCCACGCCGCGTGACCGCGCGCACGCTTTGCATGCGCACGCATGCGCAGTGCTGAAAAATAAAAAAATCCCCCCAAAAAAAGCCAAAAACAAGATGGCGATGCATGCGCAGTGCTGGAAACTCGGCTTCTGTGCATGCGCAGAAGAAAAAAAAATTAAAAAAATCCCCCCCAATTTCCCCCCCCAAAAAAAAACAATAAAAAAAATGGCAGCGCCCACGGACCGGCACCGACCGAACCGGATCCATGACATCACCTTGACGTCACCAGCGGGTCGCTACCAGTTCGGGCGAACTGGTCTGAACCAGGAGGAACCCACCTCTGCTCTTAAGTGCTACTTGTGACTCTGTTTGTTTAACTTTTCACTATCAAAGGCAGCTTGGCAGACTAGTAGCATAATTCCATCTTTTCTCCTAGCACCATTTTGCCCCTGAATTGTCTCCTAGAACCTGAGGGGCTGTCACAAACAGGATTGACTTATTCTCTAGGGCAGGGGTGTCAAACTCGATTTCATTGAGGACCGCATCAAGGTTGTGTGGGGTGTGGCTGGGGGTGTGGCCATAGTGGGTGTGACACCGGACTCGTGTCAGGGGCACCTGTGGTGGCCAAGTGCTAAGGCAGCACTTCCCTGAGACCCTCCCTCACTCTCACTATAATTTCTTTCCTTTCTTCCTTCCTTCCTTCCTTTCTTCCTTCCTTCCTTCCTTCCTTCCTTCCTTCCTTCCTTCCTTCCTTCCTTCCTTTTCATTTTCCTTCCCTCTTCCCTTCCCTTCCCTTCTTTCCTTATTTTTCCTTCCTTGCTCTCCTCCCATCTTTCTTTTTCCTTTTCTTTCCTCTTTTCCTTTCTTCCTTTCTGTCCCTTCTCGCACGCTCAAATGCAAAAGGGGAAACATTTCTCCTTTTGTTTTGTTTTTAGTTTGCTTTGATAGCCCTCTGCCAGCAAAAATGGAGCTCAGGGAGGCCATGTGCGCCCCCCTCCCCGTGCCCTGTTTTCGGCCTGGACAGCCTCCTGCAGCCCTCTGCCAGAGAAAACGGAGCCCGGGTTTTCATTGGCAGAGGACTGCAGGAGGCCATTACAGCCGAAAACAGGGCGTGGGCTGGTCCTTTGCTGTTTCCAGGCTGGCCCTGTGGGCCAGATGTAAACACCATGTGGGCTGCATCTGGCCCATGGGCCTTGAGTTTGACACTCCTGCTCTAGGGATTCCCCAATCCAGACCGGTACTAGTCCGCAGCCTGAGGGCCGTGCAAGCAGCAGGAGAGTGTACAAAACTTCATTTGCACATGTGTGGGATTGGGTTACACATGCAAACCATCCCTTGTCCCAACACCAACACCGCTGCCATCATCACCCACCACTGCTGCCACTGCTGGTCCACAGAGCCAGAAATGTTGGAGATCACTGCTCTAGGCCACCAGAGGACAGTAATGGTTGGAAGCTTGTCAAAGAGAGATCCGGTCTACCGGTAGGAGTTAAGGAGAAATTTTCTGACAGAGAGAACAAATAATCAATGAAATAGCTTGCCTCCAGGAGTTGTGAGTGCTCCAAGAATGGACATTTTCAAAAAATAGACTGGACAACCATTTGACAAGGTCGTTTTGCCTTGGGTAGGGGATGGTCTAAAAGACCTCTGAGATCCCTTCCAGCCCTATGAACAGAACAGAACAGAACAGAACAGAACAGAACAGAACAAAGGAGTTGGAAGGGACCTTGGAAGTCTTCAAGTCCAACCTAGCCGTTAAGCAAATGCATCTGGAAAGAACTGGGCAGATCCTTGGGGCAACAACTATATGGGTGATGCAGAAGAGGTAATGGCCTTCCGAACAGAACAGAACAGAACAGAACAAGGAATAGGAATAGCAGAACAGAACAGAACAGAACAGAACAGAACAGAACAAAGGAGTTGGAAGGGACCTTGGAAGTCTTCAAGTCCAACCTCCTGCTTAGGCAGGAAACCCTACACCACTTCAGACAAATGGTTATCCAATCTTTTCTTAAAAACTTCCACTGTTGGAGCATTTACAACTTTTGGAGGCAAGTTGTTCCACTGATTAATTGTTCTAACTGTAGGACATTTCTCCTTAGTTCTAGGTTGCTTCTCTCCTCGATTAGTTTTCATCCATTGCTTCTTGTCCTACCCTCAGGTGCTCTGAAGAATAGCTTGACTCCCTCTTCTTTGTGGCAGCCCTCTTGACTCCCTCTTCTTTGGGCCGTGATTCTATGATTCTCTTGCTCCTTAGAGAATTTGTCGTGAAGCAATGCCAGAAGTGATTGCCTGGATAACTAAACTGGACATCCAGTTATGAGGTCACTGCCATACCCCAGTAAAAGTTTTGTATATCATTATGTGGATTGTGTATTTATGTTTACTTCTCTTTGTCACGTTCTTAATATGCACGCGGCCCTCCAGAGCTCCGTTTTCACTGGCAGAGGGTTGCAGGTGGCCGTTGCAGCCAAAAACGGAGCTCGGGAGCCCATTTTCGCTGGCAGAGGCACCGCAGGCTGGTCCTTCACTGTTTCCAGGCCGGACCCGCAGGCCAGATCTAAGCACCCCATGGGCTGAATCTGGCCTGTGGGCCTTGAGTTTGACACCCCTGGTATAGGGTCTCCTCCTCGATCAGGGGGTTGGAGTAGAAGACCTCCGAGGTCCCCTTCAACTCTATTGTTCTACATTCTAGAACAGTGATGGCAAACCTTTTTTTGCTTGGGTGCCAAAAGGGGCATGCCCACACCCATAATGCAATGCCCTCACCCCATGCATGCATGCACAACCCCCCCATGCACTCCCCCCACGCATGCGCGCAGGCCTCACTGAAGCCTCCGGACTTCTGGTAGGCCCGTTGGGCCGTTTTTCATCCTCCCCAGGCTTCAGGAAAGCCTCCGGAGCCTCCCCCCACCCTCCGGAAGGCCGAAAATCAGCTGGCCAGCGTGCTGGAGCTGATATAGGGCAACGCCTTGTGTGCCCTCAGATATGGCTCCACGTGCCACCTGTGGCACGCGTGCCATAGGTTTGCCATCACGGTTCTAGAATTACACTCTTTGCAAATTCAACATGAATACATTGCCATCTGCTCCTACCCAGCAAGATGCAAATCAGCCTTGTGTGGCCCACTTACTTTCACAACTCTTCCAAGGCAGCATAACAATTCTCAGCTCTTTGCGTGTTTGTAAACATAACCAAAACTGGATGGTTTCGTGCGCAGTGCCAATGAAAGAGCTGCATAAATATTCACTTCGCTGAGTCATATGTAGAAACGCTTAAGTGTGATGATTAACACTGAAAGAAAACAAGATGGAAATAAGGGTAAGAAATGCCAAAATGATTAGAGTAAAAGTTTCCATCCTTTTCAATCCTGAGCAAACATAATACCTCTCTCTTGAATCAAAGGTTGGTTCTAGATAGCGCCACTGGAAAAACTACATAGAACATAGAATGATAAATTTGGATGGGACCTCGGAGGTCTTCTAGTCCAACCCCCTGCTCAAGCAGGAGACGCTATACCATTTCAGACAAATAGCTGTCCAGTCTCTTCTTAAAACCTCCAATGATAAAGACATGCTGTTTCTTTGGCTGATTATGCTCACTTTTAGGAAATTTCTCTTTACTTCTAGGTTGTTTCTCTCCTTGATTAGTTTCCATCCATTGTTTCTTGTCTTTCCTTTTGGTGCGTTGGAAAATAGTTTGAACTCCTCATCTTTGTAGGGGCCCCTCAAATATTGGAAGATTGCCATCATGTCACCCTTAGTCCTTCTTTTCATTAGACTAGAGATATCCAATTCCTGTAATCATTCTTCGTATGTTTCACTCGCCAGCCCCCTAATCATTTTTTTTGCTAAGTAGGATTAGACTTGTGTTAGTACCTAGATACCAACAAAAAATTCCAGACTTTGCAATTTGGGGGAGTGGGGAATGAAAATGAAAATGTCCAACATCTTCAGAGAAGACAGTGCCAAGAAAATAACACTTGCCAAGAAAACCTAAGTGATGTAATCCAGAAGTCAGGATTTTTATTTATTTATTTATTGTATGTGATTAATGATGGAACTATGGAACTGTGTACATCGGAACTGTTTAAATCAAACAGGATTTGCAGATAATACAGTGTGCCTGAAGAAAATGGTGCTAGGCTAGGCTAGGCTAATAAATAACCTTCCCTCACCCCCACCCATTGTCCACCTCAAATATATTTTCTCAGGAAAATAAACCATCAGGTCAGCCAAAAAACAAAGACACAAAGGAACATGGATTCAGCATTCTCAGTAAAAGTGCTGGGAAACAAGGACAACTGATAACACCTGAAGAGGAATAATATGTTAAACAGACACATGTTTAGATGTCTTAACAGACTTAACAGAACAACAGAGTTGGAAGGGACCTTGGAGTTCTTCTAGTCCAACCCCCTGCTCAAGCCGGTGACCCTACACCATTTCAGACAAATGGGTCTCCAGTCTCTTCTTAAAAGCCTCCAATGATGGAGCACCCACAACTTCTGAAGGCAATCCTTTCCACTGGTTAATTATGCTCACTGTCAGGAAATTTCTCCTTAGCTCCAGGTTGCTTCTCTCCTTGTTTAGTTTCCATCCATTGCTTCTTGTCCTGCCTTTTGGTGCTTTGGAAAATATGTCGATCGCTTTCCTTCTCTAAGGTGAGATCTGAAGCTCCAGAGATCTTCCAAAGATAAGTGCATGATCAGTGATGGGGTGTAAGAAAGTGACTGTGGGGCCCAGTGGGGTGGGAAGCAGGCCCAATGCTTATGGGGACTTGGTGGGGGGGGAAAGAAAGCAGGCTGAAGACTTGTGTGGCTCCAAGGGGTGGGAAGCAGAGCATGGGTTACCTCAGAGGGATGGGAGAGACCATGGAAGGGACCTTGGAGTTCTTCTAGTCCAACCCCCTGCTCAAGCCGGTGACCCTACACCATTTCAGACAAATGGGTCTCCAGTCTCTTCTTAAAAGCCTCCAATGATGGAGCACCCACAACTTCTGAAGGCAATCCTTTCCACTGGTTAATTATGCTCACTGTCAGGAAATTTCTCCTTAGCTCCAGGTTGCTTCTCTCCTTGTTTAGTTTCCATCCATTGCTTCTTGTCCTGCCTTTTGGTGCTTTGGAAAATATGTCGATCCCTCTCTTCTTTGTGGCAGCCCCTCAAATATTGCAACACTGCTATCATGTCACCCCTAGTCCTTCTTTTGACTAGACCAGACATACACAATTCCTTCAACCATTCTTCATATGTTTCAGCCTCCAGCCACTTAATCATCTTTGTTGCTCTTCTCTGCACAATGTCCAGAGTAACAGATAACAGATTAACAGAGTTGGAAGAGACCTTGTAGGTTATCTAGTCCAACCCCCCGCCCAAGCAGGAGACCCTACATCATTTCTGACAAATGGCAGTCCAGTCTCTTCTTGAAAGCCTCCAGTGATGAAGCTCCCACAACCTCTGAAGGCAACTTCTGTTCCATGGGTTGATTGTTCTCACTGTCAGAACATTTCTCCTTATTTCCAGATTGAATCTCTCCTTGTTCCGTTTCCATCCATTATTCCTCGTCTGGCCTTCAGGTGCTTTGGAAAATAGCTTGACCCCCTCCTCTCTGTGGCAGCCCCTCAAATATTGGAACACTGCTATCATGTCATATTATTTCACATGTAACATTGCTTCATAGAATCAGTTTCTAAAACCGGCGGAGAATCATCCAGAGATGTGGAATCAGTATGGAGAAAACAAATAATATGAATTTTGTTTTTAGTCATTTTACATTTCTCAGTACCTCAGCATCTGGATGGCTTTGAAACTTGGTCCAAGCATTTTGGCAAGGCTTGCACATTTTTCTTAGTTTTACTTGATTGTCGCATTCTAAAGTTTCTCTCCGATTAGAATTTTCTTCAGAGAGAAAGGACTTTTGTTTAAGCTAATATTGTTAACAGTACACATAGTCCTCAACGTACGATCACAACTGAGTTCCAAATTTCAGTTGTTAAGTGAGACAGTTGTGAATTGAATTTTGCCCTGTTTTATAATCTCTCTTACCATAGTTGTTAAGTGAATCATTGTATTTGTTAAGTTAGTAACATGGTCAGGGTGGGCTGCTGGGGGTTCGCAGGGGTTCGGGAGAACCTCTAGCTAAGATTCTGTGCAGTTCGGAGAACCCCAAAATCCCACTTCTGGCTGGCCCCGCTCACCCTGCCCTGTACCTCCCAGGAGTCCCCACACAGCCAGTTTTGGATGCAGGTAAGTGCAGGGCGCGCGTGGTGGCTTGGGGAGGGTGAAAAACAGGCCTATCAGAAGTTTGTGAAGGCCAGAAACGGGCCCGTTTCCGGCCTCCAGATGGCTTCCGGAGCCTGGGGAGGCCATTTTCGCCCTCCCGGAGGCTCGAGGAAAGCCTCCGGAGCCTGGGGAGGGGAAAAACGCCTCCCTCCCCACTGTGGTGCAGGAGGCCAACTAGGCCATGCCCACCATGGCCATGCCCACCCAGCAACCGGGCAGAGAACCCCTTGTTAAAAATTTTGAAGCCCACCCCTAAACATGGTTATTAAATGAATCTGGCTTCCACGTTGACTTTGCTCGTCAGAAGGTCGCAAAATATGAGTCGGTGGCCAAGCATTTGAATTTTGATTATGTGACCATGGAAATGCTGCAACGGTCGTGTGAAAACCAGCCATAAGTCACTTTTTCCAGTGCTGTTGTAACTTCGAACGGTCACTAAATGAACTGTTGTAAGTCGAGGACTATCTGTATGTACAATTCTAACCGGTTTACAGTAGTTTGAGTTTCACAAGCAAGCTTCTATCATCCCCTTCCATTTTGTGCTTTACCTCACACACATCATCCCCTTCCATTTTGTGCTTTACCTCACACACATACAAAACTCGTTAGGACAAAATATAAAGTTACAGGATGGAGGCTGAACTAAATATGCTCGGTGATTCATTGATTATTGGAAACATTTTCAGAAGTATTAAAAAAAATTCTTCTAATTGGGTCTCTCTCACCGTATTTTGTTTTCTGTCCTTTTTTTTGGAAGTGGTTTTAAAGAAGACCATCTGTTAATTTACATTGCCTTCGCTTTCTGTTTTTGTCCATCAACAGTCTGGTGAAAAAAAGTATATATCTCCTTTCTGATCTTCTGAATTTAGGCCTCTTTTTTGCCATTGAACATCGTCTGAGTGTCGTCTAAGTCTTGCTGAAATATAAAAGAAGTCTGAGGGAACAATAAGGTAAACTCTGGAAACTTATTCCATTTATTTCATGTAAAAAAAAAATTCTTCCAATATCTGAGGAAAAATATCTTGATTCTGTAACTTACAGAAAATTTCTCCTTCATTCCAGGTTGCTTCTCTCCTTGATTAGTTTCCATCCATTGCTTCTTGTCCTGCCTTCAGGTGCTTTGGAAAATAGGTTGAACCTCTCTTCTTTGTGGCAACCCCTCAAATATTGGAACATATCCTGTCACCTCAGTCCTCCTTTTCTCTAGACTAGCCATACCCAATTCTTGCAACCGTTCTTCATATGTTTTAGTCTCCAGGCCCTTAATCATCTTTGTTGTTCTTCTCCGCAAGTCTTTCGAAAGTCTCAACATCGTTTTTATAGTGTGGTGACCAAAACTGGATGCAGTATTCCAGAGGTGGTCTTATGAAGGTTTTATAAAGCAGTGCGAATACTTCTCATGACAGAAATCCTACCACTAAACTTATTTAGTTAGTTAGTTAGTTAGTTAGTTAGTTAGTTAGTCAAGCATGTATGAGAAAACAAGTATAAGTGTAAACATAACATGTAAACATATAAGTATAAACAGGTATAGGTATAAGCATAAGAAATGAGTACAAAATGGGAACAATAGGACAGGGACGGTAGGCACGCTGGTGCACTTATGCACGCCCCCTTACAGACCTCTTAGGAATGGTATGAGGTCCATGGTAGACAGTTTAGTTTGAAGCTATGGGGGTTTGAGGAAGAAACAACGGAGTCAGGTAGTGCATTCTAGGCATTGACCACTCTATTGCTGAAGTCGCATTTTCTGCAATCGAGTTTGGAGTGGTTTACCTTGAGTTTGTATCTATTGTTTGCCCATGTATTATTGTGGTTGAAGCTGAAGTAGTCATTGACAGGCGGGACATTGTAGCAGACAATTTTGTGTACTATGCTTAGGTCAGACCGTAGGCGGTGCAAGCCCAAAATTTCAAGCCTGGTGGCATAAGGTATTCTATTGCAAGAAGAGGAGTGGAGTACTCTTCTCGTGAAATACCTCTGGACTCGTTCGATTGTATTAATGTCCGATATACAGTGTGGATTCCAGGCAGATGAGCTGTATTCGAGAATTGGTCTGGCAAAGGTTTTATATGCCCTGGTTTGCCGTACAATGTTACCGGAGAAGAAGCTTCGCAAAATTAGGTTAACAACTCTTAATGCCTTTTTGGCAATGCTGTTACAGTGAGCTCTAGGGCTTAGATCTTTTGAAATAAGTACTCCTAGGTCCTTGACAGAGTGAGGGTCGTCTACGAGGTAGAAACTTCTACGAGGTAGAAACTACAAACTTGGGATTGTCTGTTAATACACCCACGTTTATCTATAGAATTTTAGACAGCTGGGCTACACAGGCAATATTTCAGCTAATGGCTTAGGCTGATAAATCATATCCAATGCTATTTTTGCATGCAGTTCTTCATCCAGCTGGATGTGGGACCGCAGACACAGAGATATACACCCAGACATGGACACCTGCTGTCCTCCTCATTATTGACATGTTTTGATTTACACTTTTTCAACGGATAATGAAAATAAGACAGTTGGACCTGCCCAGCCTATCAAAAGAGGTAGCCAGAAAACCCATTCTAAGGATAAATTTATTTTCCAAGTTATGGCAATCAATCTGTTCAGTGTTCCTGGGCTTCCATTTCTGCCTTGTGATGTGGGGTAGAAACAGCTCTCTTGCCACATTTTCAGAAATACACCTGCACATGACATTCTATGGCAATGATACCATTGTGGGAATCGTGGTAGATAGACTGTCTGCACATATGCTTCTTTGCTCTTTGTTTGATTTGTTTATTTATTGCACACATCCTTTTCCAAATAAGTGACACCTCATGTTGCCAAAATAAGCATGTGAACTTTTGTTTCTTTTAGCACACGTAGATTCCCTATTTTAGGTGCTTAGAAGCTTTGTCTTGGCATTATGCTTGAGTGTTCGATAAACTATAACAATAAAATATTTGCATATAATGGAGATGCTTGCAGTGAAAATAATACATTTATTATCCGACGGCAATTTTCTTTTTTGTTGGCCAGTTTTTAGCAATTTTAGCCATGTTTTGTGTGTGAATGTGGTGGGTTGTCTGGTTTGACTGTGAATGGAAGAGTATGTCTGATTGGTTGTGTTGGTGAGGGATAAACTATAACAATAAAATATTTGCATATAATGGAGATGCTTGCAGTGAAAATAATACATTTATTATCCGACGGCAATTTTCTTTTTTGTTGGCCAGTTTTTAGCAATTTTAGCCATGTTTTGTGTGTGAATGTGGTGGGTTGTCTGGTTTGACTGTGAATGGAAGAGTATGTCTGATTGGTTGTGTTGGTGAGAATGGGGGAGCCGGGGGAGGGAAATGGAGCCCCCTCTGCTGAGTGTACTAACAGAAGCAGATGGGGGCCCAGATCTGACCCTGGGCTTGGTATGAATGATATTGTCGGCCTGCCGGATAGAGGGGGGGGCAGTGAGGTGGGGGATGGGATCTCAAGGAGGGTGGCGGGTTGGAGCATCCCAGTGGTGGTTGGGAGAGGTAGGTATGGCGGGAACCGAAGGGCAGACCATGTGTGGAGAACTAGTACTCGCTGTATCAAAGCGATTGCCTGTTCTGACCC
>QLTV01000774.1:432613-445398 GCA_003457575.1 Thermophis baileyi | reverse complement strand
AAGAAGAAGAAGAAGAAGAGGAGGAGGAGGAGGAGGAGGAGGAGGAGGAGGAGGAGGAGGAGGAGGAGGAGGAGGAGGAGGAATGGTTCTAAGTGCATCAATCTGGATCACAAAGCAACAAAAGTCAGGGCTGCAGATGAATCCAGAGCGTTATTTCCACTAATGATGTCTGAGCAACTATATTCAGTAATATAGCTGAAGCTGAGTGGGTTTGATATTCCATCATTAAGTTGTATCTTAAGAATATTATTTTAATATTTAATCAGCCTCTTTGCATCTTCTGCAGAGTTGAGAAATTAGTGCTTTCCAAAGCAGTAGCAGCGATGTTTGTTCATATTGCTTCCTAAGCTAATCTTTGTTTTTGGATAATGCATCTTTTAAAAATGAAAAGGCAGATTGTGGGCGTTTGATGTGATTCCTTACCGGAGGCTTATATACAAAAATCCTCCCTCACTGCTAATTTTTCTTGTCCTGCCTTCCATGTTTAATTCCTAATTGACACAAAATATTGTGGTATCATTTATTGAGCAGTGTTTTATCATACCAAAATTAGAGAGTATGTAGTTTGCAACTACAAGTTTCTATAGGAAACAAGGACTTTTGGATTGGTGAACAAATTCATGTCCTAAAGCACTGTTGGGAAACTCCGAGGCATGCAGAGAGGAGGCGTCAAGTGTGGAATTAGCCTTGAATCCTTACATAGTCACAAGAGGCATAAGCCTGATGCTCCTACTTAAGTTTCATTCTGGTTGTTCCCAACATTCAGTCAAGGCTGATTCCTGTAATATAGGTAGAACACATTAAAGCTGATGACTTGGATCTTTCACAAATGTCTCTGTTTGCAGTGAAATATTGAGTCTTGCGAGGTAATCCAGACAAGAAGCATGCCCAATGTACTAACTCCAACTTAATTGTAAGATTATATTAAAAGAATTTTGCAAGTGTGAAAGTACATCTTTTATTCCTCTATTTTCATCCAAGAAATTAAGATCCCTTCTGAGATCTTTGCCATGAACCCGTTTCTTCTGGTGGCACAGTTGCCTTTTATCTGATTGTTGTCCAGTCTATAGCTCTTCCTCCTGTCTCACAAGATCATTCCCACGTAACATTACAGATGTTCAGTTATGATAAATACAAGTCGTCCTTGACTTACAACCACATTTGAACCCAACATTTCTGTTGCTAAGTGAGACATTTGTTAAGCGAGTTTTGCCCCATTTTACGAGCTTCCTTGCCACTGTTGTTAAGCGAATCACTACAGTTGCTAAGTTAGTAACACAGTTGTTAAGCGAATCTGGCTTCCCCATTAACCTTGCTTGTCAGAAGGTCACAAAAGGGGATCACGTGGCCCCGGGACACACTGCAACTGTCATAAATCTGGGTCAGTTGCCAAGTGTCTATTTTGTTGTCTTCGAAAGAGTGGCCTGTGTCTTTTAAATGCAGATGGACCTCTGAATCTAGTCCTGATGGGTTTGTTCTCCTATGTTGTTTACATGTGGACACAATCAGGACTAGATTCAGCAGTCCATCTGCATTTAAAAGACACAGGCCACTCTTTCGAAGACAACAAAGTCCACATTTTGGACAGAGAGGATTGCTGGTTTGAAAGAGGGGTTAAAGAGACCATCTACATTAAAATTGAATAGCCCTCTCTCAACAGAGGGGGAGGGTTATGATATCATCTATCTCCAGTCTACAACACAGCTCCTTTCAGCAGTTCCAAGAAGGCTCCACACCAGTGGTGAAATCCAAATTTTTTACTACCGGTTCTGTGGCCGTGGCTTGGTGGGTATGGTGTGGCTTGGTGGGCATGGCTTGGTGGGCGTGGCAGGGGAAGGATACTGCAAAATCTCCATTTGCACCCCATTCCAGGGGAAGGATACTGCAAAATCCCCATTCCCTCCCCACTCTTGGAGGAAAGATATTGCAAAATCTCCATTCCCACCCCACTCCAGGGGAAGGATACTGCAAAATCCCTATTCCCTCCCCACTCCTGGGGGAAGAATACTGCAAAATCTCCATTCCCACCCCACTCTGGGGCCAGCCAGAGGTGGTATTTGCCGGTTCTCCGAACTACTCAAAATTTCCACTACCAGTTCTCCAGAACCTGTCAGAACCTGCTGGATTTCACCCCTGCTCCACACCCATTTGCACCACTCAGGTAATATCCAGGTCCAGTTCCAAGCCAGGAGAACGGCACTGGAGACGAAATGGAGGCTGGAGGCTGATTGGAAAGAGGGTCCATTTATTGATGAAGCAGAAGCATATGGGTGGTTCTGGGCAGCTGACCACATGTCAAATGGTCATATATATATATATACCTTATCTTGGGCTTTGCACTTGAACTTCCTGTTCCTGTGCAAGAACATGTATTCTATTGGCTGCTGTAGGGGTCATAGCTAACTTTGTAGGTTGTCTGAGTCCCAGGTTTGGTTGAAGTTTACCGGGTGATGCAATGTCCCCAGGTGATTGTGCCATGTGGTGAGCTCTGCTGCTAGATGGGTTAATCTTATTATGTCCTGGAAGGTCATGTCTTAATCCCATCACCCTGGAGCTCTTTTGTCTTGTAGATAGGATGGCCCAGTCCTTCTTAGTGGGCACCAAATATCTGCTGGGGGCAGGGAGCTGGTTTCTGTCTTTAGAAACATGTTTCTCCTTTAGGGGAAATATTTTATCCTGCCTTTTTAAAATATTTCTCAAAATATTTCATTCTTCTAGGAGAGGTGGCTTCCCTTAAGAGGATCTGGCAATGGTACCTCTGAAGGTAATCCGTCAATTGATTGGAATTTGGAGTTTTGGAGAGCTTTCAGAGAAAGATAAAAGAATGCCTTTTGGTTTTTGGTAGCTTAGTTATTGCTATTTTGTGAGTTTAATGCTTATTGTAAATTGTCACATTTTATTATGTTTTTATAACTCATTATGTTAGGCTGCTGGGAGTCTCCAGCGAGATTACGGCAATATAGAGAATTGGCTCATAAATAAATCAGCGTATGGACAGCAGCTTCATGCTCTGAAGTGCAATTCAGGAAGTTTATGACCATTGAAGAGTAGCATAAAGTACCTACTGCCCATTTGTTTCACTGTACAATATGGGAGAGAATTCTGGAGAAATCAAAATTCAATCCAGAATAGAACAATGGCGAACCACTTCCCTTCTGTTGCCAGAGAAATTAGAATTGTAGAAGCATGAGGTTGGAAGAGACTGTAGATGTCTTCTACTCCAACCCAAGTCATGGGCAAGCATTCTTCCAGCATTCCAAGCAAATGGCTGATCAACCTTTGGTTAAAAACTGATGGAGCACTTATGACTTTAGGAAGCCTGGCTGTTTCCTGCTTAATACTTAAAAAGTATTTATTGCTTAATACTTAATTACTTAATGTAATAATTAATTGATTAATAACTTAATTAATACTTTATTACTTAATACTTAATAAGGCAAGACAAGAAGCAATGGATGGAAACTAATCAAGGAGAGAAGCAACCAGGAATTAAGGAGAAACTTCCTAACAGTGAGAACAATTAACCAGTGGGACAGCTTGCCTTCAGAAGTTGTGGGTGCTCCATCACTGGAGTTTTTTTTAAAGAAGAGACTGGACAACCACTTGTCTGGAATGGTATAGGGTCTCCTGCTTGAGCAGGGGGTTGGACTAGAAGACCTCCAAGGTCCCTTCCAGCTCTACTCTGATTCTGAATAGATCTTATGGTGCTGAAATTTCCTACTTCAAATTTGAATCTCCCTCTGTAAAGCTTTCATCCATTCTTCTTATTCTACGTTGAGATTGTCTGAAGAATAAATCCATACTCTTTTTCCTGGGGCAAGTATTTTCAAACTGCTAGCATGTCTCCCCTTACCCTTCTCTTCTTAAGCTAACAGACCCCGTTCTTTTAGCAATTCTCCCTAAGATTTAGCCTTGAAGTCCC
This sequence comes from Thermophis baileyi, assembly GCA_003457575.1. Taxonomy (NCBI): domain Eukaryota; kingdom Metazoa; phylum Chordata; class Lepidosauria; order Squamata; family Dipsadidae; genus Thermophis; species Thermophis baileyi. Next base: position 441,476 of record QLTV01000774.1, on the reverse strand, counting down.
TCACCGCTCACTCCTTGGATGAGTTTAAGAAATCATTAGGAGATGATGCAACGTGATCTTTTATTTATAATTTAAATAATATAGACACTTTAATTAAATTTCCGTTCAAAGTTTTTATCTTTCAAAATGTGAGTTTTTGAAAAAAAAAATTGGTGAATGGTTGTTGAAATAGGATGCCAAGATTTTGTTTTAGAAAGTTCCTATAAGATTTCAATTGCAGATAAATTGACCAAATTATAAATTAGGACAGTAGATTCTCATTTGCTCTTCCAGCCTTCTTAAATCCAGCCTTTGTAGTTTCCATTCACAAGCGCAACTTGGTTGATTCATCTGGCAGGTAAGGTATTCTTCGAATTCTCGTTGGAAAAGATGATTAAGCAATGTATAGACCCAAAACCAGAAATATTTTTGTTGGGTATAATGCCAGAGGGTTATGATAAAGGGACCACATATTTAGTTTTGCATGTACTGACAGCAGCAAGGATTGTATTTGTAAAATATTGGAAAAATGAGAACACCCAGTGGTGGGATTCAATTTTTTTTAATACCGGTTCTGTGGGCGTGGCTTGGTGGGCGTGGTGTGGTTTGGTAGGCGTGGCTTGGTGGGCATGGCTTGGTGGGCATGGCTTGGTGGACGTGGCAGGGGAAGGATACTGCAAAATCTCCATTCCCACCCCACTCCAGGGGAAGGATACTGCAAAATCTCCATTCCCACCCCACTCCAGGGGAAGGATACTGCAAAATCTCCATTCCCTCCCCACTCCAGGGGAAGGTTACTGCAAAATCCCCATTTCCTCCCGATCAGCTGGGTCTCGGGAGGCAGAGAATAGATGGGGGCGGGGCCAGTCAGAGGTGCTATTTACCGGTTCTCCGAACTACTCAAAATTTCCACTACTGGTTCTTCGAACTACTCAAAATTTCCGCTACCGGTTCTCCAGAATTGGTCAGAACCTGCTGAAACCCACCTCTGAGAACACCCCATCAGATGAGGAGGCAATTTGGAAAATGTTAGATTGTGCTGAGATGGATAGACTGACTCTAAAAATAAAAGATAAAGAAGACACAGAATATTACTTGATATGGAATAGATTTTATGAATGGTTAGAGACAAGAGGTAGAAATTAGATAAAGAAAGATTATTGCTATGTATGAATTAAATATAAAGATGGTTTACAATTATAAATATGCCAATATAATTAACAGAATTATAAATAAGCTAATATAAAGAGAAATTCAGCCAAAATTATTCTGTTACGTTATCATCATCGTTACTAGTATATGGGTTAAAATTTCCTATTGTTCATTCTTTGTTTTTCTTTTGTAAATGATATACCCTGACAATACACTGTATTCAAAATGTTTATGAATAAAAAAAATTAATATTAAAAAAGGTATTCTTCGAATTCTCATTGATATCTTCAGGAGAATGCATCTAATGGCAATAGCTGGCCCATTTTAATTAAATTTACATAAGCTAAGCAAAGTGCAACCTTCATTAGAACTGTAGATTGTCGTGAAAGTTTTCAGAAATCCCCTAAATTCATATCCATTTTTTATTTATCGTTCAGCTTTGTCTCTGCTGACTACTTGAGAGTTAACTTTTTATTTAAAAAAAAACATGCAAAAAAAATTAAAAACCCCATACAATTAACATCTTTATCAATTAATAATTAACATATGGAGTAAAAAAAGAATAAAGAAAAGCCTTCTGTGGTATTTTTTCCTATTTGGTAGGATAATAAACAGTTTTAAAAGCCAACGAAGTAGAAACTTCATAAACACTTCAAAGCACTGACCCCAATTAGGTTATTATTAATGAAGAAAAAGCTGGAATCCTTAAATGGAACAAGGGAGTGGGACATTGTTAAACTGAACAAATTTTGGCACAAGTTTTAAAGTGGCATGAAATTGCTGCTTATAGAAAATGTTCAGAGTTGGCCTCTAGGCAATTAATTTCCCTAATGATGTTCCTAAGAGATTAACAGATTAAGATTAACAGATTAACAGAGTTGGAAGGGAACTTGTAGGTCATCTAGTTCAAACCCCCCACCCCTGCCCAAGCAGGAGACCCTACACCATTTCTGACAGATGGCAGTCCAGTCTCTTCTTTTTGGGGAGTTCAGCTAGGACCGGTCACTGCCTGAAATGTTTTGTTCCTTACCTAAAACACAAGTCCATCTTTGGGCTAGGAAAAAAAAAAAAGAGCTGGCACGGAGCACTCTTCAGGGGGAGGGGGGGAAACATTTCAAAGCGACAGGAGGAAAAATAACATAGCTCAAAAACAGGAAATGCTGACAACCTTCATCATTTTTCTGCCAGAAAATTAGATCCACAGAAAGAACATTCAGAGTTAATAACTTTAATCAGCAAGTCCCTTGAATTACTTTTACTTCACTTTTCACAAACAGGAAGGCAAAATTTAGGAACAAAGCTTGGCCAATCATTTCACAGCTGCATTTATTTCAGTATTTGAAATGACCCAGGTTTGGGTAAGTGAAATGACATTGATTTGTCGTTCTTTGTCGTGTTGGTGAGAATGTTTGTTTGTGGTGTTGGTCATATGAAGTGCAGGTAGTCCTCAACTTAGAACCATTCATTTAGCGACCAAAGTTAAAATAACACTGAAAGAAGTGACTTACGACCAAGAGGCAACTGGAGTTTCTGGTTTTTCTTTGAAGACTTTTCGCTTCCCATCCAAGAAGCTTCTTCAGGTAGAGCAGGTAGAGAAAAAGGAGAATTGGCAGATGGTCAGGGACTGCCCTCTGCCCTTCCCATTGCCTCGCCCTGATTGGACCTGGGGAGCTCAACTTCGGTTTTTAAAAACATTGTCAAGTTTCAAGCCCCTCTGGAAAAGCTTGAAAAATGACCCTAAAACTAAAGACAAAGGCTAGATGGAAATTTCACAAAAGGACTTCACCGTTCTTTGGAACATTCTTAGCATAGGTGCCTTCTTCCCTCGGCTGACCATTGGAGAGTGCCAGGATGAGAAAGGCTCGGTGATTCATTTGGCAATTCACAGCTTTTTTTTTTTTTTTAAAGATAATCTCTGTCCAGGAGCTTCTGGAGAACCGAGGAGGAACGTGGGCAGAGAGACAGGCTGAGCCTGAGAAAGTTTACTTCTACAATATTTCTACAACCAGTGGAACAGAAGTTGCCTTCAGAAATTGTGGGCGCTTCATCACTGGAAGCTTTCAAGAAAAGACTGGACTGCCATTTGTCCAGAAATGATGTAGGGCTAAGACACTGAGCTTCTCGATCAGAAAGTTCGACATCCCTAGTATAGGTCTCCTGCATGAGCAGGGGGTTGGACTAGATGACTTCCAAGGTCCCTTCCAACTCTGTTACTGTTACATGGCTTGGGCGGGGGGGGTTGGACTAGATGACCTACAAGGTCCCTTCCAACTCTGTTAATCTGTGAAAAAACAAGAAAGTCCCATCGCCTCTTGAAAAAGCAACTTTGGAACAACCATGACCTGGATGACTAAGAATCTCCATATGACTTATGACCATTTTTTTTCACACTTACAACTGTTGCAGCATCCCCATGGTCACATGATCAAAAATCAGACACTTGGCAACTGGCACGTATTTATGATGGTTGCTGTGTCCCAAGGTCATGCGATCACCTTTTGTGAACTTCTGACAAGCAAAGTCTATGAGGAAGCCAGATGCACTTAACAGTAAGTTAGTGTTACTAACTTAACAACTGCAGTGACTCACTTAACAACGGTGGCAAGAAAGGTCGTAAAATGTGGCCAAACTCACTTAACAACTGCCTTGCTTACAATGGAAATTTTGGTCATAAGTTGAGGACGGTCTGAATCTTGCAACTTCATACCACCATTTCAGAACAAATGGACATACTCTATCTGAGATAGCAGCTTCCCATTTGAAAAACAGAGGCCATTTGATTTATCCTTTGATTTCTCATACAACCCAGTGTTCCTCCCTTAAATTTCTCTGTTGCACAAACACAAACGAACATGCATACTTCCATGTAGCTTTTAGCTACAAGCTATTCAAATGTTCAAAAGCCTGCAAATGCAAGTAGATAAATAGGTACCACTTTGGCGGGAAGGTTACAAAGTTCCAGAGGTGGGTTTCAGCAGGTTCTGACCAGTTCTGGAGAACTCGTATCAGAAATTTTGAGTAGTTCAGAGAACCGGTAAATACCACCTCTGACTGGCCCCGCCCCCATCTATTCTCTGCCTCCCGAGTCCCAGCTGATTGGGAGGAAATGGGGATTTTGCAGTATCCTTCCCCTGGAGTGGGGAGGGAATGGGGATTTTGCAGTATCCTTCCCCTGGAGTGGGGAGGGAATGGAGATTTTACAGTATCTTTCCCCTGCCACGCCCACCAAGCTACACCACGCCCACCAAGCCATGCCCACAGAACCGGTAGTAAAAAAATTTGAAACCCACCACTGCAAAGGTTTCCTGTACCTCAGGGTATAGTCATGCTGGCCAAACGTCTTCAGACATGCTGGGTGGGTCCTCAGCTAGGAAACGGCGATGAATAAGACTACAAGTGGGCAGGGGAAAACTTTACCTTTTTATTCTAATGTAACCCCCCCCCCCAAAAAAAAAGCTTACTCAAAGAAAGCTTAGGGGAAATTATAGCAAGCAAATACACCAGTCCCTATGAAAATGAACACTCGCTCCAAGAAGTAACAACAGAGCCAGGGTTTTTCTATTAAATGCAAAGCTTTCATATTAGCAAGACAATGCAGGTTGTGTCATCAGAGTAGAATGAGATTAATGAAGGGATATGGGATAACACCAGAGATGGTATTCAGCTGGTTCAGACCGGTTCGGGCGAACTGGTAGTAGCCCCGGTGCTATGCCGTCCTATTTAGGCACGTTTTCAAGCTCACAAGAAATTTGCGAACCAGTAGGGAAAGCAAGTGAATACCACCCCTTGTATAACACCTTGTAGCTCTTGTATAGATGTCCTTTTTTCCCCAGCATCATTGGTTAAGGAGGCACCTGGCGCCATGTCACAAAGGGAAGGACAAGCAAGGTGTTAAGCTGAAGGATACGCAGTGACAGATTATACCGACCTGAGCAATGAACTGCTTCTCTTTCTTTGCAGTTCCTCATTTCCTCTGGTTTCTAAATGAGGACTCCGGCACCTGCCTTTGTGGTAGCTGGTATTGGTTTATTACAGTTACCCCTGCTGCATTTTAATCAGACTGCAGCTGCAGAAGCCAAGGGGAGGGAAAAAAAGCCCACTGTTTTATGCTCTCAGGTGTTTGTGGAGCTAGTGTCTTGATCATGGCAAAACGCAGCTTCAGTCATACTTCATTCCTCTTGTACATTAGCAATCGCCTCCTCCCCCCACTCCCATCTTACATTTTTGAGTTCCAAATTAGAAAATGAAGACATTGGCTAGAGTACCAAATGAGGTTTCTGAATATTTTGCCCTAGGGCTGACATTTAATTATCTCCCCCTCTCTGCTACATGGAGTTTCTATTTTTCCGAGGTGGAGAAGAGGTGAGGACAACCACCTTGCCAAATTTGTACTGCTGTTTTCCTCTTCTCTTTTGTGAATGTAGGCGCCTCCACAAATTAAGAAGCAGATCGTGAAAAGACAGATCCCTCTATTTAAAAAAAAAAAGGAATATAAATCGGGGTAAACAAAAATGAAAAAAAACAAAACTTCTTTTTGACAATAAATAGGGAGGGATCAAAACAGAAATACAAAATATAGACATCTAATGTCAGATGCAAATTCCTCACTTTTGGGAAATTTCCTGTCAGGGGAAAACTTAAAGAAGGATTTGTGTGTCCTTCAAATACTTCTCAAGGGGATGCGGTGGCTCAGTGGCTAAGACACTGAGCTTGTCAATCAGAAAGGTCAGCAGTTCAGCGGTTCGAATCCCTAGTGCCGCATAACGGAGTGAGCTCCCGTTACTTGTCCCAGCTTCTGCCAACCTAGCAGTTCAAAAGCATGTAAAAAATGCAAGTAGAAAAATAGGGACCACCTTTGGTGGGAAGGTAACAGCGCTCCGTGCGCCTTTGGCATTTAGTCATGCCGGCCACATGACCACAGAGACATCTTCGGACAGGGCTGGCTCTTCAGCTTTGAAATGGAGATGAGCACCGCCCCCTAGAGTCAGGAACGACTAGCACATGTGTGTGAGGGGAACCTTTACCTTTACCTTTTACAAATACTTCTGGAGTACATTTCCTACCATCCCTGACAATTTTTGTGATAATTGGGGTGGAAAGACTTCCACTCCTGAGGTAAACAGTCACATTTCTTGATGAGAGGTGCAGAGGAACGATTTGCCACTATGAACCCCTTCAGAATTTCTCCCCTGTGATTTTTGTAGACAGAAAACAGACCTTCTGAACCAGGCCAAGGTCCATTTGATGAACATATTGTTACAGGTAGTCCTTGACTTATGACCACAATTAACCCCAAAATTTCTGTGGTTGAGTGAGACATTTGCTAGGTGGGTTTCACCCCATTTTATGACCTTTCTTGCCACAGTTGTTTAGTGAATCACTGCAGTTGATAAAGTTAGTAACCTGTTTGTTAAGTGAACCTGGGTTCCCCATTGACTTTCCTTGTCAGAAGGTCACAAAAGGTGATCCCATGACCTTGGGACACAGCAACGGTCATAAGTATGAACCAGTCTCCAAGCATCTGAATTTTGACCGCATGGCCATGGGGATGCTGCTACAGTTGTAACCGTGAAAAATGGTCATAAGTCACATTTTTCAGTGTCGTTGTAACTTTGAATGGTCACTAAATGAACTGTTATAAGTCAAGGACTACCTATATTCACAACGGTGAGTGAGAAGTCTCTGAGTTGGGTGCAAGCATCAGATGAAGATCAACCTCCCACCCTTGTTCTCTGGCATTGGAGGGATACGAGTCGAAATCCATCCATAATAAGTCAAAATCTCGAATAGATCTGTCCTCCATGAATTTATCCAACCTATTTTTAAAGCTATTGAACGTAGTGGCCTCCTGTCAATTTGCTGTGAGAATTCCTGTGACAATATCCTCCTCTATTTGATGTAGTTGTTTGGCTGTGTGGCACAGCGATGTGTCTCCATCTGGGGACAGTTTCAAGCAGGGTTTGACCACGAACTGTCTTTGGTGAAGGGTCATTCTTCTGCTTGATGTTCTGTTTTAAGGCAGGAGAATAACATTTCTTGTTGCTAGAAAGACTTCATGTCAGTTCATGGTGGTATGAAGCATTCTTAACAAGCAAAGAGGTAATACAGGCTGAGCGCCAAAGAATTGAGGCCTTTGAACTATGGTGCTGGAGAAGACTCCTGAGAGTCCCTTGGACTGCAAGGCGATCAAACCGGTCAGTCCTAGAGGAGATCAACCCTGACTGCTCTTTAGAAGGCCAGATCCTGAAGATGAAACTCAAATACTTTGGCCACCTAATGAGAAGGAAGGACTCACTGGAGAAGAGCCTAATGCTGGGAAAGATTGAGGGCAAAAGAAGAAGGGGACGACAGAGAATGAGGTGGCTGGATGGAGTTACTGAAGCAGTCGGCGTGAGCTTAAATGGACTCCAGAGGATGGTAGAGGACAGGAAGGCCTGGAGGAACATTGTCCATGGGGTCGCGATGGGTCAGACACGACTTTGCAGCTAACAACAACAATACAGCTAAGTCTCAATTTGCGACCACAATTGAGCCACACATTTCTGTTGCTAAGTGAGACAGTTGTTAATGTGGACTTTGCTGTCTTCAATTACAAATGATTCTTAATAATCTTAGAGGTTGTGCTTCATCAAATCCAATCAGCTTTACGTGGTAGCACGATGGGTAAAGGTAAAAGCTTCCCTGTCCAATTGTGTTCAACTCTAGGGCGCAGTGCTCATCTCTGTTTCTTGGCCAGGGGAGCCAGCATTGTCCGAAGACTTTTTCTGTGGTCATATGGCCAGCATGGCTATATGCCAAAGCTGCATGGAATGCTGTTACCTTCCCACTGAAGTGGTACCTATTAATCTACTAGGTGGGCAGGAGCTGGGGCAAGGAACAGCAAGGAACGGGAAGTCACCCCGTCATGTGGAGCTCAGGTCTCGAACTTGGGCTAGTCAGCTGGAGAGTGTCTTAACCACTGAGCCATCGTGACCCAGTCCAACAAGAAGGACGTGGAAATCAATTTTGTGTTACTTTTTAATCAGTCCTGCAACATTTGTGGAGTCAACTCATCTAGTTGAACATAAGTCAGAAGGAATTTATTTTTAGCTTTCTTTTTTGGAAGTGCTTAAAGCATCTAATAGGGCATGGGATACAATAAATGTTTTTGTTTTCCATTGATGGCTTTCCATAAAGAATGTAAAGACTTCTGTTGTGGATTTGTTTTCAAGCAAAATAGTTCCACCTGTCCAAACTGCAGCTATTGCAAGGTGAAGAGACTTAGGAAAAATGTGATACAAGATACATACTTAAGCTAGATATATGAATACAATTTTCTTAGCTTTCTTTAAAGTCATTTAAACTTAAGTGATGGAGAATTCTGACAGGCCAGGTTAAATATTGAAGATAGACTGAATGCAGATTGATTCCAGTCAATGAGGTATTCAATCTCTTTGTGTATTTGATAGCATTTCTGTTTGTTTTTTAAAGTCATACTTTACTCATTCTGCTAAACTCTTAAACTACCTTACTATGGGAAATAATTAGGTCCCTCTTAAGCATTTATTCCTTCTAAAACATTTCTCACAAAATCAGATGACGACAGAAAGCAAGGAATTCCCCTTTTATGTGAAATCATAAGGAAAGCATCATGTAAAATTCCCTCTGGGTGACTCACTGAAGCATGTGGAGAGAGAGAGAGAGAGAGAGAGAGAGAATGGAATGGAATGGAATTCAGCAAGGTTTCTCTTCC
>QLTV01000774.1:370374-393850 GCA_003457575.1 Thermophis baileyi | reverse complement strand
TTGATCCACCCACCCACCCACCCTCCTTCCTTCCTTCCTTCCTTTCCTCTCTTCCTTTATATTTGACATACAGTTTCTTCTTTCTTTCATGCGTTCATTAGTCTTGTTGAGTTCAATATTCTAATAGCGATTTAATTGAAGTATATGAGGTGTAATTATGTTTCCCATTTGGCAATGTCTATGCAGCATGCACTTAAACTCATTTCATATATTATACAATGGTTGATTCATTCATTTTTTTGATTCTCTGACGAATACCATTCTCTTTAAATCCATTTAGACTTTTGCTACAATAAAAAATACTTTTTTTTAATTCACTCAGATCAGTCTCTCTCTCCCCCCCTCCATTTTCCACCTATTTAGTTGGCATGTTGGTTCCCACTGGAAATTTTCTTTCTTACGAAATGTTGGAAGCTTCCTAAAGATGTTTCAGGAAATTTAGGTTGTCTTTTTAAGCAGTTCACAGTTTCAAGGTTATTAAACATTTTCCAGGTATATTTTGCATCAGCTAAATGTTTCCTATGAATCGGAAGGTTTAAAAGATTTAAAAGAATGAGGAAATGAAAGGGAATCAGATTCTTCTAATTACTTGTCACTTGTTGGGAGTAGCATATGCTTAGTCTATATAATGATATGTTTATTCATTTCAGATATTTATACAAAACAATTTAATACTTTAGAAATTTGAACACTTTATTTGCAACTAAAGGAGGCTAAATAGATTCACACTGAAATGTAATTATCCCTATGAGTTTTTTCCTTTCAGTTTCGCAGAACAAATTTCCAGATTTAAGGTGAAATTGCACTGTTTGGGTGAGCATTCCATGATGGTCAGAAATGCATTTTATCCAGGCCAAGTGATAAGAATAATAATGTTCATGGGTATAGGTATGTAGGTCTTGGTGTATTCGGGTCTTTTCCTGTGTACTCTCGATCTTACACGGGAAAAGACCCGAATACACCAAGATCTACATAGATATAGATATAGATATATATGCAATAAAGGAGAATATGTAAGAGTACACACAGTGTGACCATGTGAGACAACCCAGGAGCAAATACAGTAAACAGAGGTTTGTATTTAAATAGTGGTTTTATCTACAAAGAATATATACACACATGTACTTTAGTCAGACCGTAAACAGCAATCAGCAATTACAGCACGGAAGCACACACGGAGAGAGAGGTACGCCCCCAACAGGGCCTCTTCTTATTACAAGCTCTTAAAGTGATATCAGCCCAAAAACCTTGCTGACTCATTCCCAGCATTACATCATTGTAGCAGCTGATCAGTGCTTAAATCATTACCTTGACAGAATATTTGTAGCTCAGGGTTGAAATGAGGGGTCTTTGGTGCTCTTTGAGCTTGGTGGTTTTCTTGCAGAAGTTTGGTTACCCAAACTAGGTAACTTTATTTGTGCTAATCAACTAGCAACTAGCTAGTCAACAGTGCTAATCAGCTAGCTTTTCAACTAACAGCTTGTCAACTAACAGTGCTAGTCAACTAGTTAATCATGATGTTGTAATAACTGATGATGTTGACTAGTTTGGGTAATGAAATATCTGCAAGAAAACAACCAAGCTCAGAGAGCACAAAATACCTCTCAAAAGGGGGGGAAAAATGGAGCTATTTTTATACCAGCTCCCCTCTATATTTCAGCTGCTTGTTCATTTCTACGGGTGAAAAATTGCAGTGAAAAGGTGTGGTGGGAATGTAAGTGGATATCTATTTTGTTTGGATGTGCTGCACATTTGGAAGAATTTTTCAGCCAGAACTTGGACTTCTATTTGGAGTGGACTTCTGAAAGTCAGTAGCATAAAGAGCATAGTGGCTCATGAGGTTAAAACGCTGGGTTGATGATTGGCAGGGTTTTGTTAGAGACCCGGTTGTAGCCGTGGGATGGGGTGAGCTCCTGTCACATGCTCCAGCTCCTGCCAGCCCAGCAGTTCAAAAGCAGGCTGTCAAACCCCACATGGGTTTGCCATACCTGGAGGGTAGGACCCCCCTGCACTGGGGCTGGGTGGAGGGATTCGGCTGTCCAGAGTGGCAGGGAGCCAAAGACCAGCTAGCCAGTGGGGAGGCGGGGCATCACAAACCATGCGGCCTGACATCTTGGCAGGCAACTGCTATGAGCTTCCGGGAGGTGAAGGGCTAGCCAACAATCAGCTGTTTGGTGGGCCCACGGATCGGCTGAATGGAGGCTAATCAGCCCTGCCGAAGAACAGCTGAGAAGACCAGGAGAGGATTGCAGAGGCAGAAGGGCATGGCCCTCCTCCTCTCCTGGATAAGATGCACTGGGAGGCAGAAGCTCCCAGCGCTGACTTTACATCCGTTTGCTTTTTGGAACTCATTGTGTGCCAGAGTCTGGCTCATGAAATCCAGTAAGCCTCAAAATGGGTGGTGTCTTAATTACTGGTTTAGGCACAGAGCTCGGACCTTTTGAGACAGGCGACCGTCAGTAGATGGATAAGTAACACTTCAATGGGCAACTTAATGGGGACATGCAAGGAGTCCCCAACTAGGCATCTCCTGCCCAACAGTGATGTCACCACTCAATTCTTTCAACCCAGAAGTCCTTCAGTGCTCCTGACACAAATGTAGTAGTATCCACTTGCATAGTTGTCTGTGTGCAAGATATCTAAAGGTATATTTAGCGTCTCAAAATTCTGTGCTTTGGATTAATACCATCTGCATGTTTGTTCACCTTTGTCTGCAGTAATCCTTTCTGTTCGGTTTTAGTGACACTTCAGCAGAGCCAGTTCAAAAGCACAGAAGCTGAGACTCAGGTGCTTTTCTTCTTTCCATGGAATAGCCTAAATGTGAAGCACTCCATACCTCAGTATCTTCCTTGATTAAGCCAAAGACATCAGCTCTTACTTCTGTCCTGATGCAGCTGTATCCATATTCTTTCGTGCACTTCATTTACCCATATCCATATATGAGATGTTCATGCTTTAGAGATGAATAGAATATAGAATTCTTTATTGGCCAAGTGTGATTGGACACACAAGGAATTTGTCTTCGGTGCATAAGCTCTCAGTGTACATAAAAGCTATGTGATAAATCATGATCATAGTCATCATAAAAATACATTCATCATAAATCATAAGATACTGAGATATTAACACTTAGGGATAGTCGTAGGTACACAACAAAGTTATAGTCATAAGCAATGTTCCCTGTAACACGAGAAAATGCCACGCAGCAGGTAGAAACTGCCGCGCGGCGCTCTCTTTTCCTGTGCACGGGCGCGCAGGCACGCAGCCTCTACCATTAGAAAATGCCACGCGGAAGTTGGAAACTACCGTGCGGTGTTCTCTAGTTACGTGCGCGGCCGCGCGGCCGCACACCTTAGAGGGAACAGTGGTCATAAGTAGAAAAGGAGATAGGTAATAGGAAGGATGAGAAGAATAACAGTAATACAGTCTTACTAAATAGTTTGATAGTGTTGTGGAAATTAGTTGTTTAGTAGAGTGATGGCATGGGGGGAAAACTATCCTTGTGTCTAGTTGTTCTGGTGTGCAATGCCCTATAGCGTTGTTTTGAGGGTGGAAGTTGAAACAATTTATGTTCAGGATATGAGGGGTCTAGAAGGATATGAGAAATCAGCCAGTGGTGGGATTTGCCGGTTCGCCGAACTGCGCAGAATCATAACAACCGATTCGCCTGAACCGGTCCGAACCGGCTAAAGCTCACCTCTGGAAATCAGCCAATAGTCTGAACATTTTCAGGCTGTAGATAGGAAACGTCTGTATGTCAAAGGTTAAAAGGTTTATGAGTTCAGCCTTTTAGCATTTGACATCCGAACGTGTCCTACTTCAGCCTTAAAGTATGTGGGCTAATGGTTGATTGAATGAATGCAGGAAGTAGCTTTTATATACCATACAGTATAAAACCAAATTCTACCAAGTTGTGATACAGTAATCATAAATGTAGACATCTCACTTCACTTTGAAGAAAGTAAACAAAAATGGCTCATCTCACTTATACGTCATTATGAATTCCAGTTTATGAAGTGTATTCTAGTAACTCATCAGCTTGTGCACTAACAGCTTTTTAATACTTGACTTATCTGTTATGAACCTGGATGCTTGTAGAATTGGGCGAGATTTTCCAGAGAATAACAAAATCACCAATAAAAGAGAATATTTGTAGCTCAGGGATGAACTGTGGGGTCCTGGGTGCTCTCTGAGCTTGGTGGTTTTCTTGCAGATGTTTCATTACCAAACTAGGTAACAACATCATGACTGCAAAACAAGTTATTGACTAAATCAAGGAGTCAAAAGTTGGCCTGTAAGAGAAAAATAACAAAGCATCTCTCTGTTGCTGCTCTCCTTGGTATCTCAGGAGAGATACCAAGGAGTATCTCATGGTATCTCAGGAGCCAAGCTTGATTCAAAATTGACTTTATCTTCAAGTCAATCCATAATATGTAACAATATTGGTAGATTTCCAGTTTACACAACTGCAATTATAGCCAGAACCCACAAATTCTCAATTAATCTGCCTGTGATTATTGCATCTCACAATTCTTTAAAAAAAAAAAAACATCCACTTTAACAGCAGCACAAACATCTAACCTAAGAATGGGTTCTGTTCTGGGTCCCAGGTTGGTCCCACGACGAGATCTTTCAAAACTTCCACTGGGGATGTATTTGTTGGTGAAACACACACACACACACACACACACACACACACATTTAACCTAAAAATGAATAAATCTATCTATCTATCTATCTATCTATCTATCTATCTATCTATCTATCTATCTATCTATCTATCTATCTATCTATCTATCTATCTATCTATCTATCTATCTATCTATATAAAATATATATAAATTATATGAATGGTGCTAGGAAGCTGTTACTTTGCTTTAAAATTCTTCACTCTGTCTCTGAAGTGCAATGGCTATTATAAAATGTTGTGTAGCTGAATTGTCATGGGCAAAGATGGCTCAACCAGGAACCCCCCCCCCCTCTAAATCAGATGTTCATAACCTTAGACAACTGTTTAAGTAATACTGTTTAAGTTAAATACTTTATTTACTCACAATAGTGCATACATGCATTTTACACAGGGAGTGGAAAGTCACAGATATGAAGGGCATTTCTCTGGTGTCTGCAAATTAAAATGGTGTTGTTATTTCATGGATAATCAGAGAGATAATCAGATAGGGGTTTAACTATCCAGGATCACAGCATGTAATATGTCACTGTTCTTTAATATAACTGCTGGCATTTAAGTGTATACCAAAGTGGAGACAAATTACATATTTAGGTTTTGAGACTGATTGATTATTCTAGTGAAAACGGAATATGCTATTCTGCTGTTTATCTGAATCAATGATACCTCCCCTCCCCCTTCAATACGGTGAAGTAAATTAAAATAAAGTGTTTTAATCTACTGCTTATGATAAAGAAGACCAAATCTCATTCTAATAAATGTGAAATACAGCTTGTCATGTTCCTTTCAGTTTCGTGGAAATGCTACCCCGGCTTAGTCAGTTATGTCTAATATGTTGACATTTCTTTTTGCTGCAATAAATGTTAGGATTATATTTTTGCATTAAAATCTGGCATTTTTAAAGATCACTATGACAAGTAATTTATTCTTTAAATCAGTCTGTTTTCTTTTCCTTTACTTCTTTGGGGATATGGATTTGGTGATGTATCTCCAAGGCACAGGTACAAAGCATACTTTGAATGTTTTGCAAGCTATTAGTTTGATTTAAATCCACTTTCTCAAGTCAGGATTTAAGCAAAGTTTTCCTTGATGCTATTTGCTGTGAATTACTGCCCAGAAATAATCATGCTAAATCCAATTTCACACAGGCTGTGTGGCCTATGAAGTCTGTCACTGCGAAGCTTTTAAAGCTTACTCTGTTTTCTCTCGGTGATTCCTTTCTCCTGCATTTCGCAGAGAATGGCCTTCGTGTCTCAACAGCTGCACAACCTCTTCAGTTCTCTCACTTGCACCCATGACAGCTCCAATTGCTTATAAATGTAGGACTCTTGGAAAGGGAGAGCAAAGTAAGTTCTGGAAAAAAAACAAGCACTACTGTACAGTCCTGTCTTTAATCTACGAGTAGTTTGACTGCCTACTCTTGAACTTAGCAGAAGGTACAATTTGGAAACTAAGAGGATATTTGAATCAGACCAAAATCTACCCTTATCTTTGCAGCCATAGTGGGCAAGGAGAAAGCTTGGAAACTTAATAGCAATAGGACTTAGACTTATATACAATGTTCCCTGTAACAGTAGAAAACGCCGCGCGGCAGTTAGAAACTGGCGCGCGGCGCTCTCTTTTCAGGTGCGCAGGCGTGCAGGCGCGCAGCCTCTGCCATTAGAAAATGCCGCACAGAAGTTGGAAACTACCGTGCGGCATTCTCTCGTTACGTGCGCGGCCGCGCAGCCGCACACCTTAGAGGGAACAGTGCTTATATACCATCCCATAGTGCTTTTACAGCCCTCTCAAAAGCGGTTTACAATGTCAGCATATTGTCCCCAACAATCTGGGTCCTCATTTTACCAATCTCAGAAGGGTAGAAGGATGAGTCAACTTTGAGTCAATCAGGATCGAACTCCAGACTGTGGGCAGAGTTTGCCTGCAATACGACATTCTTTTTTTAAAAAAAAAACGTGTTTATTAGACTTTTTAACATTAAAAAGAAAAACATTTCATATCCAATTTTCTCAATCCTAAGACATTGACATCTGTTTGGTTATCTTCATACATATTTTCCATCTCGTTTACATTGTATATAATATTCATATTTACATTTACATTTCCCATAAATTAAAATTACATACATATAATATAAACCTATTTATTATTTCTATTTTCTAACCAATAATACCATTTTTCCCATACCATATAATATTCCTTATCCTCTCTATCCTGCAGTTCTAGAGTCAGTTTAACCATTTCCGCACAATCCATTACTTTCTTAATAATCACATTTTCTGAAGGGCTACTTTCTAGTTTCCAATTCTGCGCATAAGCTATTCTTGCTGCTGTCAGTATATGTATTATAATGTATTGCATTTCTTTTGCCCAGGTTCCTCTAAGTATGCCTAGTAAAAACAATACTACATTCTAATCACTGCGCCATCAAGGCCCCTTAAGGATGGATCCAAATAGCAAGACAACAAAAACAAACAGAGAAATAGCAACTATGAAAAGGAATGAATAAATATTTGCAAGCCAATCAGAGATTCTTCTTCTGGGTGCAGGGAGAAGCAAGTTATGAACCTGAATGTATACTTCAGACTTGAAATAGATATTAGTTTTAACTGCCTTCTGACCCAAGACTGAAGACTCAGATAAGCTTGGCAGATGTTCTAATTGAAGTGCGGCTTTTCAGAAGCAGATGGATTTTGATTGAGCTTGGAGATCATTTAGATTTTGGAGGTCACCTGAACAGTGCAAATGGGTGTGGGACCTTTTTGGAACTGCTGAAAGGGCTCCACACCCATTTGCACTATTCATTGATCTCGAGGGCATAGATAAACCTCCAAGGGGCTCAAGAACTCTCAGAAAGAGTACTAACGACCAGATGATTTCAAGGAATATAAATCCTTCCATTCCCTGCCATTCAGAACTGAAGTGAATGATGAGAAAAGTGAAACATCCTTCCAAACAAAGAAAAACAAAGGGGGGGTAAAAAAGAGTCCAGTTGCCTCTTGAAAACCTGGATGACTGAGAATGTTCATAGATAAATTTATTAAGATTCAGCTTAATCTAAATAATTGAGATTATTTTGCCCCATCCAGATCCTAATAGCCTCTAGACCAGGGGTGTCAAACTCATGGCCCGCTGGCCAGATCTGGCCCATGGGGTGCCTAAATCTGGCCCGCGGGGCCGGCCTGGAAAGGACCGGACTGTGGTGCCTCTGCTGGCCAAAACGGGCCGCATGTGGCCACCCCGTGGCCCGTTTTTGGCCTCCCTGGCCTCCTGCAGCATTCTGCCGGGAGGCCGGGGAGACTGAAAGTGGGCCATGCGGGGGCCTCGGGAGGCCTCCGTGTGGTTTATTTTTGGCCGGCAGAGTGCTGCTGGAACCCGTTTTGGCTGGTAAAGTGCTGCAGGAGGCATCCGTTCCATCTCCCCTCCCCTCCCCCCCCTCGCCCCAGCCCATGGAGGAGAACTACAATGCTGATCCGGCCCTCGAAGAAACCCACCCCTGCTCTAGACTGATGATTCCAAGCATCTCCAAATATTGGGTTTCCCCCAGGGGTGAAATCCAGCAGGTTCTGACAGGTTCTGGAGAACCGGTAGCAGAAATTTTGAGTAGTTCAGAGAACCGGCAAATACCACCTCTGGCTGGCCCCAGAGTGGGGTGGGAATGGAGATTTTGCAGTATCCTTCCCCTGGAATGGGGTGGGAATGGAGATTTTGCAGTATCCTTCCCCCAGGAGTGGGGTGGGAATGGGGATTTTGCAATATCCTTCCCCTGGAGTGGGGTGGGAATGGGGATTTTGCAATATCCTTCCCCCAGGAGTGGGGAGGGGAAGGGATTTTGCAGTATCCTTCCCCTGCCACGCACACCAAGCCACGCCCACAGAACCGGTAGGGAAAAATTTTGAATTTCACCCCTGGTTTCCCCCCAGTGCTTCATGTAGATGTGTTCTGAAATGTAGGCAAAGAGCAGGCCTAGCTGGGGGAGGCAGAGTTAAGTGTGTCATCAGCTTAGAGCCATTAAATCGCCACAAATGTACCAGGTCCAACCCTTCTTGAATTCCATTGACCATTATCTGGCACCAAATTAGTATTGAATTTTAGTTGACTAGAGTCTTGGGTATAGGTTTAAGCAATCAGTCTTTTTGAACTGAAATTTAATGTATGGTCCTGATCCTTTGCCCTTGACAGCAATGCCAAATAAAATGTCAAAACATCAAAAGTGTTTCTCTTTCGGGTGCCAAAGGAAGCGTGTTTCTGTCTGGAGAGGAAAAAAAGCAAGTGTGTGTTATAAATAGAAAAAAAAAAGCAAGTATCAGGTTCTGAGGCTATTCCATTTTGAAAAGAAAGTATTCGATCTGGTGCAGCATCAGACTGCCAAATTCCTTAGCTGTCCTGTTATGGAACTACATCATACTTGGAAGATCTGGGTTGATTAAGAATAACCTGACATTTCAATCCAAACCCTGCCGAAATTGCCTAGATTCACTTAACCGAACATAACAAATTCAAACTTGCAATTTCTCTCTGAACTCAAAACAAGAGATCTGTATTGAACTCAACCTGCTTCTGTTTCAAATGGCTGTCGGAACAATGGCAGAGGAAATGAAAGAAGGACATGCCATGTCCTTCTTTCTCTCTAACCCCATTTTTTAAACTTCCTCCTTGAATCAAACAAACAAACAAAAAAGAGTTACATTTGCAAAAGTATAAAAATGACATCACAAAAACCCACACTGTGCTAGCCTGCGGACTCGGTTTTCAAATCCCAACCGCTTATTCTGACCAGGAAGTTAAAAGGATGACAAATACCATAAGTCAAAGCACTTTGACGTAGAAGTGACAGGTGATGACCATAGCAGTTGCTTCAAAAATAAGGTCTTTTAGTACCTTATTGTAAATCAAAGAAGTCATTGACCACTGTGGCTTGTTGCTTTCCAGTTGTCACTGCCTCCATGGCATGAAAGGTCAAATCATCATCTTCTTTTAATGACCCCATATTCCCTTGCGGGGTGGAGTCTGGGCAACTGAATGAAGCTGAGTGTTTCCTGGCCGGATGCCCTTCCTGTTGCCAATGCGGAATTATATTCAGCATATATATTCTCATCGTGCCCAGAGAAAGAAATATCTGCCTCAACCTAGGATCGAACTCACAGCCTCCTATTTGTGAGGCGAGAGCTCCACCTCTAGGCCACCACACCACTCAAATAACCCTGCATAACTTTTACTTTAGTAAGCTAAAATCACTTATCTCTAAGGACAGGCAGAATAGCATCACCCTGATCCATTTTATTGGCCTTCCAAATTAAGAAAAAAAATGTTAAACTTCTGAAATCATTTTCATTTGCAGTAGTACTCATCTAGAACATTTCTAATTGACTTAATCGATCACATGAATTATATAGCAATAGCAATAGCACTTAGACTTATATACCGCTTCACAGTGCTTTTACAGCCCTCTCTAAGCGGTTTACAGAGTTAGTATATTGCCCCCAACAATCTGGGTCCTCATTTTACCCACCTCGGAAGGATGGAAGGCTGAGTCAACCTTGAGCCTGGTGAGATTCGATCTGCCAAATTGCAGGCAGCCGGCAGGCAGCAGTACTGCACTCTAACCACTGTGCCATCGAGGCTCTTTATCTGGCTCTTATTTTACTGGCTCTTATCCAGTAAAAACATCCTGATGTTTACATAGTTTGTGTATATTGCACACCACACTGCATCTTGTACGTGCATTATAGATTATATATGTTGGAAGCTTGGCAACTGGCTCATATTTATGACGGTTGCAGTGTCCCAGGGTCATGTGATCCCCTTTTGAGACCTTCTGATGAGCAAAGTCATTGGGGAAGCCAGATTCACTTAACAACCGGGTTACTCACTTAACAACTGCAGTGATTCACTTCACAACGGTGGCAAGGAAGGTCGTAAAACTCATGCAACAACTTGCTTGTGTAGAAAAGGAAACTTTGAACTCAACTGTGAACATATGTCAAAACAACCTGAACATGGAGAAATCCATTAAAATGCCAAATATAGACTATTTGTCACCAGATGTCCAAGAATTCCATTGATCACCTCAGTGTAAAGGTAAAGGTAAAGGTAAAGAAGACCCTGCAGATTTTACCTCGCTACTCATTGCCAACTATAGAGGGAAGCACTCATTTCCATTTCAAAGCCAGCGTGGTGGTTCAGTGTTAAGACGCTGGGCTGGTCGGCTGGAAAGCCAGCAGCCCATGTTTGAGACACGACCTCCATGTGATGGGTTGAGCTCCTGTCCTCACCTCAGTTCCTGCCTATCTAGCGGTTCAAAATTATGCAAATGCAAGTAGATAAATAGGTAACAGTTCGGTGGGAAAATAACAGCCCTCCGTGACGTCATGCTGGCTATCCCAGTATAAAGGTAAAGGTAAAGGTTCCCCTCGCACATACGTGCTAGTCATTCCGGATTCTAGGGGGCTCATCTCCGTTTCTAAGCCGAAGAGCCAGTGCTGTCCGAAGACGTCTCCGTGGTCATGTGGCTAGCATGACTAAATGCCGAAGGCGCACAGAACGCTTTTACCTTCTCACCAAATAGGTGATCCCTATTTTTCTACTTGCATTTTTACATGCTTTCGAACTGCTAGGTTGGCAGAAGCTGGGACAAGTAACGGGAGCTCACTCCGTTACGCGGCGTTAGGGATTCGAACCGCCAAACTGCCGACCTTTCTGATCGACAAGCTCAGCGTCTTAGCCACTGAGCCACCGCGTCCCCTTATCCCAGTAAATTACATTTCACCATCTTGATTGTTGTTACTATTTAGATAATAAGCTTTAGGAGAGCTGTTCATACATAACAATTTGACAGAAGCACAGAAAATGCCAAACTTGTCATTGGAGATCGTTTTATACTTCCTGGAAATCTCTTCCTGGATCTTTGAACATCCTTAGGTGTGTTTGAAGATTAGAAGCCTGAAAAAACAAGCAGGTGCATAAGCCTTTTATTCAGACAGGAATAAAAATCATTTTGCAAAACCCAGACACTGTACCTTTACATAATTATTGTAATCCATATATTTATACCCTGTTTCCCCCCCACCCCAAAATAAGACATCCCCTGATAATAAGCCCAATCGGGCTTTTGAGTGCATGGCAATAAGGCCAAGCGCTTATTTCAGGGTTCAAAAAAAATATAAGACAGGGTCTTATTTTCGGGGAAACACGGTATTCCGTACGCTTATTGCTTATTAAATAGCAACCAGCTTATTGTTTATTTTATTTATTTATTACATTTATATGGCCACCTCTCTCACAAAATGGGCAGCTTACTACAGCTCGGTGCAGCTTACAACAACGATGTAAAACAATAAATCTATAAAACAATCATTATTAAAAAGATAAAGAATCATCACTATTAACATAGAAAAAGACTAAAGGCATAGGAGAGAGTGAATATATTTGCAATTTTGGAGACATCTCACAATATAAGTAGTTCTTTACATAGAACCATTTGTTTAACAACCGTTGGAAGTTACAGCGGCAATGAAAGGAGGGACTTACGACAGTTTTTCACACAATCATTGCAGCATCCCCATGGTCATGTGATCAAAATTTGGACACTTGACAACTGACTCATATTTATGACAGTTGCAATGTCCCGGGGTCATGTGATCACTCTAACCCTGCCAAGCAAAGTCAATGGGAAAGCCAGCTTCACTTAACATCCATGGTACTAATTTAACAACGGCAGTGATTTACTTAACAAAAGTGGAAAGACAGGTCAGGAAACGGGGCAAAACTCACCTAACAACTGTCTTGCTTAGCATCACAATTTTTGGGATCAATTTTGGTCATAAGTTGAGCTCTGCCTGTACTATGGGACTGTTGAATGCTTGTTGAAATCTTGAGGAACTCAGAGAGTTCACTGGGATATAGCTATAGTAGTTGTTAAATAGTAACCCATTATAAATTGCAATAGATATATATATATATAGCATCCTGATATCTCTGGTGTTTGGTTTTACATGAATTAATAGCTGTAAACAAGTTTTTTAAAATTCTATTTATATATGGTAGTGGATTTTTCTTTTTTTCCAGTGATATTTGTTCTTACTGATTCAATGGGGGTTTTTTGTGCCTTTTTGTAAACCCTGTTTTTGTATTAAATTGAAACATAATTGACTGCTAGTTAGTTTTTTGGGTTGATCCACATTTTGAACAGATTTAAGGACCAGAACTGGAATTGTCCTTTGAGAATGTTCTAATGTGAATTGGGACTTTGTTAGAATATCAGTTATGGACCATGAGAATTCATAGTTCACACAACATACATTACCTGTTGAGCAGGGGTGGGTTCTAACTTACCTCACTGCCGGTTCGCTTCCTCCCGCGTCGTGTGGCAGCACCTTGGGGGCGCGCGTGCATGTGCATGTGCAATAAAAAAAATAAAAAATTTTTTAAAAATTTAAAAAGCCGAAAACAAGATGGCGACGCATGCGCAGTGCCGGAAACTCAGCTTCTGTGCATGCGGAGAAGAAATTTTTTTTAAAAAATAATAATAATAAATAAATTCAAAAAAAATTCAAAAAAAAAAAAGATGGCGGCACCCACAGACCAGCACCGACCGAACCGGATCGGTGACATCATCGTGATGTCACCAGTGGGTCGCTACTGGTTCGGGCGAACCGGTCCAAACTGGTAGCAACCCACCTCTGCTGTTGAAAATATACAATTCCCTCACATTACAGATTAGTACTCTGTATTTAGAAACTTCTTTAATTTTATAAGCAACTCAGATGGAAACTGACCTTCTTTGAAATTTTGAAATCTTGCACATAACTGCTTCTACCCTTCCTTTTAACCTATCAGTGAGGCTTTCTTCACCCACATTTTTGTAATAACCAAACTTTACATATACAATTTTTCACAATATCTCCAAAACACCTCATTTTTTCTCTCCATTTTCCAGACCAGCACTCTTTTTTTTTCAGCCTTTGGCCTTTTAGCTTGGGATACAAAGGCCAACTCTCCTACTTGCTTGACTGTTTCCCATGTTTTCTTAATTGCATGCATAAAATAAATGCCGAATAGAGAAACTTTAATATGAGTGCCATTGCTGAATATGTTTTCTTCCCTGTCCTTACTGACTGTGAAGTTTGCATTGAATTAATTTCCTCCTAAGCAATAAATAAGAAATGTTTGGTTTCTCAAATAGGAAAACTAACATATCTACTATGCATATATATCATCCTTCAGTTAAAAGAGCCCTGAGATTGGTTCTTGGCTCTGGATACAGGTAATCCTCAACATTTGACTACAATTGGGATTGGAATTTCAGACACTAAGCAATGCAGTCATCAAACAAGTCATCCCATGACTGGACCCAATTTTAAGACCACTTTTACCACGGTCAGTAACTGTGGCCATTGAGCAAATATCCTGGTTGTTAAGTGAATCACGTGGTTTTTAGGCAGATCTGGCTTCCCCAACTGGCTTTGCTTTTCACAGGCTGGAGAGGTTGGAAATTGTGACTATAAGATGCTGCAACCTTCATAAACCCGCCTGAATTGCGATTTCACGGTGGTGCTGTCATCATAATTTCAAGGACAGATTATAGTTATGTTTTCTGAGGCCGTAATAACTTTAAACCATTGTTAAATAAATGGTCATAAATTGAGGAAGATAGATAGAGAGATAGATAGATAGATAGATAGATAGATAGATGATAGATAGATAGATGATAGATAGATAGATAGATAGATAGATAGATAGATAGATAGATAGATAGATAGATAGATAGATAGATAGATAGATAGATAGATAGATAGATAGATAGATATAGATATTGTCAGGGTTCCAAATAGCATGCAAAACTAAATCAGAATCCGAGGCAAAGTATTCCTCAAAGTTCCAATTTATTAACAGAGCCATGTTGGTACATCTGGGTGAAACCCGAATCTGAAGTCCTCCGGGTTTCACCACCCAGTTGAAAGTTCAAGCTACACACCCACAAATCCATCAGGTTGTCCAATCTTCAATTGCCATGCTGGCAGAGTCCACCCATCTCCTTCCGTGCAGGTGCAGAGGTGTAGAGACAAAGGATGACCTTGGCTTCCTAGAAAGAATTTGTTATGGCTGCATGCCAGCAACTTCAAACAATCCCCCCTCCCATTCTCCCACAATAGAAAATGCATAGTAGAATAGTATAAAGTGTGGCAAACCTAAGATCCCAATTAAAAAAGCTTCGGCCTGACAGATAGATAGAGATAGAGATAGAGATAGAGATAGAGATAGAGATAGAGATAGATAGAGATAGAGATAGAGATAGAGATAGAGATAGAGATAGAGATAGAAATATATATGTATATATGTATGTAGAGAGAGAGAGAGAGAGAAAGAGAAAGAAAAAGAAAAAGAGAGAAAGAGAGAGAGAGAGAGAGAGAGAGAGAGAGAGAGAGACAGAGACAGAGAGAGAGAGAGATGCTTATTTAAGTTGGAGAACCTTGAGCAACAATATACAAAGCTGGTGAACCTTTTTGTCCTTTTTGTACACATTTCTTTCTGGCTGGATTTTAATCCAGGAAATACAAAGAGGGTCAAAATACATTTATGAGAGAAAATGAAACCAAGAGTCTGCTTTATCAGATCAAGGAAGAAATAAAACAACAAATAAAAACACTCAGTAAATGAAACACAGCTAAAATGCAATTCTTTGAACTCTGGTAACAAGCTTGCACTTTAGAGCAAAACACTCCCAGGGATGATTTTTTTTCCCAATGGGAGCTGAAAGTAGGGGAAAAAAAGAAGAAGAAGAAGAAGGAAAAGGAAAGGAAATTGCAAAGATCAAAGCATCTCTGTGAGAGATTATAACACATTACCCCAGAGTGGGTGCAGCAACCCTGTTCCGTTTCATTATATTTGCCGAGACGAAATCCCAACCACCTTCAAAAAGAAACTTTACAAGTATTTTGAAGTATTGTGAACATGACATAGGTATTAGACCCACAAGATGTATGCGGCTGCCACTTCCAGTTTGTCCAAAGGTTACTAAATCCTGACAGCCTTTTCCTGCGACTTAGGCTTTAAAGTTGATATATTCATACTAGCTGATGACCCGGCGCTGCCTGGGTATTTTTTCATCCTAATCCCATATCCAATATCCCGCGCATGTGCTCACGACCCTCTCTGATGGTCATTTCGAAAAATCCTTTCTTAGTGAGAACCTAGAAGCTAAGAGGAACATACGTGGCAAATTTCAAGTTTGTAGGCTTTACGGTTCTGGAGATTTCTTGATTACGGCGTGAGTGGTTTTTGCTTTTATATATATACTAGCTGATACCCGTGCTTCGCTACGAAACTATGTGATGGGGCTTGATAAATTGACACTTAAAGTTTGAAAATTAATGCGTAGTTAAAAAAAGGGACCGTATTATTTCGTTAGAGACCGTAAACTAAGTTTCTGTTACAGATGAAGACATTATTGTAAGTGTAACAACAATGAAATAGATGGGCTTAAGGCCTTTAATCCCAGCAGCAATCGTGGCTGTTTTGTCTATGTAGCCAGGCTAATAAGTTGCCTAGCATAGACTTTCAATTAGTCCCTCAGATGAATTGCTGAGGACCTCCCTGTAACCAACATTCCTGGTTTTGATGTCTGGCTGGAGGATGACCAGGCTGTCAGGTGAACTGAGTCTGGAGCATGCCACATAGAACTGGCCATGGGAGAAACAGTCACTCGTGAGATGCACACCAGCACCAGCATCCATCGGTATTCATCTGGCTAGTGTAGCTTAGCTCAACTGTTTTGTAGTAAAGCTGCTTGCTGCTGTGACAGCAAAAGCAAAACTGAAACACCTCTGCTTGTGTTTTGCATTTGGATCAGATTTCTTTTCAGGTGGGGAGGGGGGAGTAGAACTCCTTAGCATCAGAGCTTGTTAATATTAATATAAGAAATACTCATGCTGCGATGGTCATTTTGAAAAATCATTTCTTAGTGAGCACCTAGAAGCCAAGAGGAACATACGTGGCAAATTTCAAGTTTGTAGGCTTTACGGTTCTGGAGATTTCGTGATTAATGCGTGTGTGGTTTTCACTTTTATATATATAGATAGATTTACACCTGAACAACACTATGAAATAGATATACAACTGCCTTCAAGTTCCTTCCAAGGCTACAAAAACAAAGATGCATTTAAGGATGAGATTTTCATGGCTCGAGAAAACCATTGTAACATCCAGACAAGGATCCCTTATCAATAAATGTGATGTTGCCAATGTTTTAAATTTCCTTTTGTGGGAAGCCCCCTCTCCAATAGGAGAATGAAATATTTTGAGGAATATTAAAAAAGGAAGAATGTTATATTTCCCTAAATGAGAAATGGAGAAACATGTTTTTTAGAGGCAGGAAGTTTCTTTTGAAGACGTTTCGCTTCTCATCCAAGAAGCTTCTTCAGCTCTGACAGGATAGTGGGGAATGGAAGGATTGATATTCCTTGCAGACAGCTGATCATTTGCATCCTTTTAGAGGGTCGTTGAAGCACTTGGAGGTTTATCTGTGTCCTCAGGGTCACCTGAGGGGTGCTCCTGGTTCCTGAGCCTTTTTGGAAATGCTGAAAAGACTGTGTTGTAGATAGGAGATAGATGATGTTGTATCCCTCCCCTTTTGCAGAGAGAGGGATTTTCAATTTTGACATAGATGGCCTCTTTGATCCCGCTTTCAAACCAGAGATCCTGTGCTTTTTCAGGAGGCAACTGGACTTTCTTGTTTTTTTCTTAAAGACGTTTTGCTTCTCATCCAAGAAGCTTCTTCGGCTCTGACAGGATAGTGGGGAATGGAAGGATTTATATTCCTTGCAGACAGCTGTTGTTGTTTTTTTTCAAAAGAAAAAAAACAAGAAAGTCCAGTTGCCTCCTGAAAAAGCACCTTTGGGACAACCATGACCTGGATGACTGAGAATCTCTACAGATCTTTATCAAAACTAATACCTTTGAGTCATTGTTAGTTTTGGGTCCCCAATACTTGTAAAAAAAGTTCTTGGAGAAACGGCAAAGATCAACTATCACAAAAGCTTTCATTTTAAAAGTAAATGAGTGCCTAAGGCAAAGCATGATTCTTATGGAAAGTTATATAAGACAACATTATCCTGCCAATGTTTTAACAGTTAGTCTTTTCTTTAGTTCCTTTCCTGCCACATCTGCGTCACCGAGAGCAAATATTATGAACCTTTTCATTATTGTAAAGGTATGTGGGAATGACCTTGGTAGACTGGGTGAAGAGATGGGAGTGGACAGATGAGTAAGTGTAGCCCACAACTGCATAGTAGCTGGAGCAAGAAACTCAAGAGAGACTCTCAGTAAGTTATCAGGCTGTAAAGGTGACAGAGGAAGAATTGTAGTTTCAGACTTACAAGATTCTAGCAATGCCACCAGTAAGTAAACTAGTCTTATGTCCATACTTCATTCCTTGCATTTCTTCAGCAGTGACCAATGAGCTGACAAAATATCTTTAGAAACCAATTGATTAATTGCTCAGGATACTTGATATTTCAGTAAATCAGAAACGCCGTAATGGCAAGGTCTGTCACATTAGCAAGCTTTCCTATAATTCAATTTTGAAAATTCCTCTTCTAGCCAGGCCCAGAATGTAACTTTATAATGAAGCAGAATTAGCTTACGTAGTTGGTAAGACCTCCCTTGGAATATTGCACCCAGTTTTGCTTGCCACGAATAAAAGAGATGTTGAGACTCTGAAAAGAGTGCAGAGAAGAGCAACAAAGATGATTAAGGGACTGGAAGTTAAAACATATAAAGAACAGTTGCTGGAATTGGGTATGTCTAGTTTGATGAAAGAAAGGATCAGAGATGACATGATAGCAGTGTTCCAATATTTGAGGGGTTGCCACAAAGAAGAGGGGTCAACCTGTTTTCCAAAGCACATGAAGGCAGGACAAGAAGCAATGGATGGAAAATCCAACCTAGAACTAAGGAGAAATTTCCTGACACAAAGAACAATTAACCAGTGAAATTCTTGCCTCCAGAAGTTGTGGGTGCTGCACAGGGGTGGGTTCTAACTTACCTCGCTGCGGTTCACTTCCTCCCGCGCTGCATGGCTGCGCTTCATGGGCATGCGCGTGCTTTGCGCGCGCATGCATGCACAGTGCCAAAAAATCCGATTTTTTTAAAAAGCCGAAAACAAGATGGCGACGCATGCGCAGTGCCTAAAAATCCAGAAAAAAAATTAAAAAGCCAAAAACAAGATGGTAACACATGCGCAGTGCCGGGAACTCAGCTTCTGCGCATGCGCAGAAGAAGAAAAAAACGGAAAAAAAATTCAAAATAATAATAATAATTAAAAAAAATTAATTTTTTTTTAAAAAAAAGATGGCGGCGCCCACTGACCAAACCGGATCCGTGACGTCACTGTGACATCACCAGCAGATTGCTACTGGTTCAGGCGAACCAGTCCGAACCGGGAGGAACCCACCACTGGTGCTGCATCACTGGTGGTTTTTAAGAAGAGGTTGGACAGTCACTTGTCTGAAATGGTAGGGGGTTGGACTAGAAGACTTCCAAGGTTCCTTCCATCTCTATTATTTTGTTACCTACCTGGTCTACCTGGGCAAACTGACAGTTATTGATACAAATAAACTGTCTAGAAAGGAGCTTTATGGTGCTGATGGAACCAAACTGTAATTCATAACTTTTATTACAACCTTTAGGCCAGAAAACACTACAATAAAAAGACATAAATTTATAATTAATAAAACTAAAAAGCTGAAATAAAATGTTTCTCTCTCACTTCTTCTACCTGACCAGAACTCTAACGTATCTTTCCAGATTGCCTGATTTTTGGGGTCACCATCAATCCTACTGAAAATTAGTAGAAATTTTAATGATCACCATTGTTATCTATGCGATGGTTACTTTATTTCTTTTATGTCATTTTATTCTGTTTAGCTCAACTTTTTTACTTTGATTAGTGACAGGTTTTATCTATTTTTAATATTGTGTTTTCTGGCCTAAAGGCTGCAATAAAGATTTTGATGTGAAACTATAATTGAAAGTACCTCTTGGATCCTATTGACACAGAACATTACGGCAACCCAGAGATTTTACCATGCAGATTCAGTAATAGATGCATATAATTGCACCATTTTCATAAGAAATAGTAAAGATAAACAGTTATTAAATGGTCACTTATATCCTTTGTACTCAGGCTTGTTGTTCACCTGCTAAGTCTAGAAAGAGTGCAGAGAAGAGCAACAAAGAGGATTAGGAGACTGGAGGCTAAAACATACAAAGAGCGTTGCTGGAATTGGGTATGTGTAGTTTGATGAAAAGAAGGACTAGGGGTGACATGATAGCAGTGTTCTAATATTTGAGGGGCTGCCACAAAGAAGAGGGAGTCAAGCTATTCTCCAAAGCACCTGAGGGCAGGACAAGGAAGCAATGGATGGAAACTAATCAAGGAGAGAAGCAACCTAGAACTAAGGAGGAATTTCCTGACAGTTAGAACAATTAATCAGTGGAACAACTTGCCTCCAGAAGTTGTAAATGCTCCAACACTGGAAGTTCTTAAGAAGAGATTGGATAACCATTTGTCTAAAGTGGTGTAGGGTTTCCTGCCTACGCAGGGGGTTGGACTGGAAGACCTCCAAGGTCCCTTCCAACTCTGTTATTCTATTCTATTCTAAGGCGTGTCCGACTTCGCGAACCCATGGACCATAATACAATCAGGACTTCCTGTCTTCTACTGTCTGCCAGAGTTTGCCCAAATTCACGTTCATTGTATCAATACACCATCTAACCATCTCACCCTCTTGTCTCCTTCCATCTTTCCCAACATCAGGGTCTTTTCGAATGAGTCCTCCCTTCTCATTAGGTGACCAAAGTATTGATAGCTTCAGTATCTGACCTTCCAAAAGGCAGTCAGGGTTAATTTCCTGTAGGACTACTCAGGCTATATAAACATGTATAGAATAGCTGATGCAGCTTAGCAACTAAGATTGTAAAACAAGCAGAGATATCTCCAGATTTCGTGCTTGGTTACAAATGTATTATATAGTTGGCCAAGGTAGTTTTTGCTCTCTTACAATCTTCCCTCATATATCAGTAACAATTCTGGCCTTCTGCTATAAGTGCTGATAGAGCCGTGGTGTTGCAGTGGTCAGAATGCAGTATTGCAGGCTAATTCTGCCGACTGCCAGGAATTCGATTCTGAGTGGCTCAAGGTTTGCTCAGCCTTCCATCCTTCTAAGGTGGGTAAAATGAGGACCCAGATTATTGGGGACAATGTAACAGATAACAGATTAACAGAGTTGGAAGGGACCTTGTAGGTCATCTAGTCCAACCCCCCCCACCCAAGCAGGAGACCCTACACCATTTCTGACAAATGGCAGTCCAATCTCTTCTTGAAGGCCTCCAGTGATGAAGCTCCCACAACTTCTGAAGGCAACTTCTGTTCCATTGGTTGATTGTTCTCACTGTCAGAAAATTTCTCCTTATTTCTAGGTTGAATCTCTCCTTGATCAATTTCCATCCATTATTCCTTGTCTGGCCTTTGGGTGCCTTGGAAAATAGCTTGATCCAGTCCTCTCTGTGGCAGCTGCTCAAGTATTGGAACACTGCTATCATGTCTCCCCTGGTCCTTCTCTTCACTAGACTAGCCATGCCCAGTTCCTGTAACCGTTCTTCATATGTTTGTCTCCAGTCCCCTAATCATCCTGGTTGCTCTTCTCTGCACTTTTTCTAGAGTCTCAACATCTTTTTTATAGTGTGGTGTCCAAAACTGGATGCAGTATTCTAGGTGTGGTCTTACTAAGGCTTTCTAAAATGATATTAGTACTTCGTTTGATCTTGATTGTATCCCTCTGTTAATGCAGCTAAGGATTGCATTGGCTTTTTTGGCTGCCGCCGGACACTGCTGGCTCATATTTAACTGGTTATCCCACTAAGGCTCCAAGATCTCTCTCACAGTTACTGCTCTTAAACCTGGTTTCACCCAGTCTATATGTGTACTTTTGGTTTTATGCCGACTCTGTAAACCGCTTAGAGAAAGCTGTAAAGCACTATGAAGCGGTATATAAGTCTAAGTCCTATTGCTAAAGTAAAATCCTTGAAATACATTATTTAAGGGATAATATCTCTTCCCAGTGAACTATAGGAACCTGATTTGTGGACATGCAATTCTTTGTTTCTCTTCTTGAAAACAATATTGATTTGTACACATGAACCATCTGTTTTCAACAGGGAAGAAAATCTGAATGAGAAGGAAGAGGAAATAATCAGCAGAGATAGGCCTCTAGTTTTGATTAATTGCCTCCTGCTTGCAAATATTATTTTATACCTTATTCTGTCTTTGAAAGACTGTTTTTTTCAGCAAATAGTTGTTCTGACCTAGAATTCCACAAACCACGAAGCAGACTCCTTGTCCCGACAAAAATCCCTTTTTATTAAGTTACTGTGAATTCTTCTCATTCACATCCAGCAAAGTCTTTCAAGGGTAAATTTACAGTCACAGACCTTATCTGGCTTGGAGAGCTGCCAGGCCGATATCTTCAAAACTTGGCAAGAAGTCTCTGAGAGTCATGAACCAATTAAGTGAACTAATTGTCTCCTGCAAACTCCCATCCCCTTTCGCTCCTCTTTTATTCCCTATGGGAGGGGCCATTCATCGTCCACCTGTGGCCTTACTCCCAAGTTAACCCTTGTTCCTTAGCTGTTCCCTTCATCTGGCAGATCTGTGCATGCGCACACTGGGAAAAGGCTCCAGCTGTTCGTCTGCCTCACTGATGTCTGACTCCAAAGGTAGCTGATAACTGTCAGACTGCCCTGGCCCCATCTCTGCCTCCGACGCAGAGCACTCATCAGAGCCTTCCCCAGACTCCAGGACTGACCCATGTTCCTCCCCAACCTCCTCATTGTCCAAATCTGCTGCCAGCTCTGCTGGCCGCTGGCAGACCACAACACTAGTATCTAGAGGATAGGTAAGCATGTTTATATATGCAGTGCAAATTTTATAAGTAAAATGTATAAGTGATATGTTCATTGAACTACATAGTCAGCTTCCTATTGCTCCTAACAGGAAAGTTTATTTAATGTTTTACACTAATGCCAAAGATTAGATAAACTTTCCTATTTTGAGGAATGGTAACTATAGTGCAATGACTATAACACATCCTTTATGTCTTTCAGTTTTAACTTCTTCTCCACCCTCTTATTAAGTAATACTTGCCAGCAGAAAGCTCAGAATTTCCAAATGACTAATAAATTATAAATACACCCCCTTCCTGTTTCTACATTATTATTTTACAACACTGCCGTAGTACTGTGCTTAATGAGAAGGCAAGTATAAAACACGATTCCATTAAAATATGATAAAAAAACATATCACGTAGCTGTTCCAAAGTTTTAAGATGAATCACTAAAAACTATCACAGATTTTATATCCGTCTGTCTTTGATGTGCAATATAACTTTTGTATAAGAATGTTCTCAAGGAAAAAAATAACACTCTTTCCAATAAATATTATCTGTTGGTATTTTCAACATAAAGGGTTTTTCCTCCCTGACCTCATGCTAATTAATAGCTTTTATCACTAAATTACAAATTATTAATACTCTTTACAAAAATGTTAAGATGAAACTGTTAATTTGGGGTTCTATACAAAACAGAGCCTTATTGTTTACGGATTCATTTTGAAAAGTACGAATATGCTTTAAAACTTTCTGCTTCTGACAAAATCTGGATAGGCCAATATAGATAGATATTGGCCTATATCTATCTATCTATCATCTATCTATCTATCTATCTATCTATCTA
>QLTV01000774.1:344086-355871 GCA_003457575.1 Thermophis baileyi | reverse complement strand
AACATAGAGGTTTGTTTGTTTATTTTTTATTTATGTAAGTACAAAATGTTACACGAGTTTTGAGTGCACATAGACAACTGAAATAGTGATACTGATATATTGATAAATTGACATTAACTCACGAGAAATATATAATATGCACATAAGATGTATGAAGATACGTTGATACGTTAGGCTGCTTTATGAAATTGGAATTTGTCTTGTGATTTGTGGTGTTAGGTTTGTGTTTTTCTTTTTGTTGTTGTTTGTTTGTAGTTTTATTTGTGTATTTATGTATATATGTGCATATGTATATTTTGGTTTCAACTTTTCTTTATTATATGCATTTGAATCATATTCTGTTTGAAAGACCACATTGTGAAAGTTGGAAAACTTTCACCTAACTTATGTAGCCATGAGATGTCAAAAGTTTTGATAGTTTTGAATACATTGGCTCCTGGGAACCTGACAAATAGTGTGTTTCAATATTGCTATTGTCTGGGACAAATCATATCAAAAATATTTACAGACCCCTCACATCCTGGACACAAACTGTTTCAACTCCTACCCTCAAAACGACGCTATAGGACACTGCACACCAGAACAACTAGACACAAGGACAGTTTTTTTCCCGAACGCCATCACTCTGCTAAACAAATAATTCCCTCACCACTGACAAACTATTTACTAAGTCTGCACTACTATTAATCTTCCCATCGTTCCTATCACCCATCTCCTCCCACAAATGACTGTACGACTGTAAATTTGTTGCTTGAATCCTTACGATTTATATTGACTGGCTCCTAATATGATTTGATTGCTTATTTGTACCCTATGACTATCGTTAAGTGTTGTACCTTATGAGTCTTGACGAAGGTATCCTTTCTTTTATGTACACTGAGAGCATGTGCACCAAAGATAAATTCCTTGTGTGTCCAATCACACTTGGCCAATAAAATTCTATTCTATTCTATTCTATTTATACAGAGAGTCCCGGCAGATGCCTTGTGAGGTGTGAATCCTATTCAGGATTGTCCATTGCTGATGTGATAGTTCAAAGCCTGGCACCATTTCTGTGGGGTTGTTTATATGTCTTCCTATGTCTGGGCATTCAGCAATTCATTTGGCTTTCCATTGGGAATTGATGTTAAAGTTAAAGAATACTGTGCCCCTGTGTTGCTTAACAGCTGCCATACTAGTAAGTTAGATGCCAGACTCAATGACACCATGAGGAGCGGTTGTATCAAAACCACTCTGACTTGCTGGCTTCCAGTTCTGAGCCAGATAGCAACTCAATTTTTACCAGATTTGCAGATTAACAGAGTTGGAAGGGACCTTGTAGGTCATCTAGTCCAACCCCCAGCCCAAGCAGAAGACCCTACCCCATTTCTGACAGATGGCAGTCCAGTCTCTTCTTGAAAGCCTCCAGTGATGAAGCTCCCACAATTTCTGAAGGGAAGCTGTTCCACTGGTTGATTGTTCTCACTGTCAGAAAATTTCTCCTTATTTCTAGGTTGAATCTCTCCTTGATCAGTTTCCATCCATTATTCCTTCTCTGGCCTTCGGGTGCCTTGGAAAATAGCTTGACCCCCTCCTCTCTGTGGCAGCCCCTCAAATATTGGAAGATGCTATCATGTCTCCCCTGGTCCTTCCCTTCACTAGACTAGTCATACCGAGTACTTGCAACAGTTCATCATATGTTTTAGCCTCCAGTCTCCTAATCATCTTGGTTGCTCTTCTCTGCAGTTTTTACCAAAGCAAGGTGCGTTAATGAGAGAATACAGAAAAATTATGAACAATTCACTCCTATCCTACCGGTGTCATGCCAACTTCCTCATTTATCAGCAAAAACCCCTCAAATCTGGGAAGACCTCATGGGAACTTGTACAACATCTGCTCAAGAACTTGAACATCAATTCCCAATAGAAAGCCAAATGGGTCACATAACATCCAGACATAGAAAGATGTATAAATGAACCCACAAAAAAGTGACAGGTTTTGAACTACCACGTCAGCAATGGACAATCCTGAATAGAATTCATACCTCATACAGTGTCTGCTGTGACTCTCTGTATAAATAGCAATAGCAATAGCACTTAGACTTATATACCACTTCACAGTGCTTTACAGCCCTCTCTAAGCGGTTCACAGAGTCAGCATATTGCCCCCAATCTGGGTTCTCATTTTACCCATCTTGGAAGGATGGAAGGCTGAGTCAACCTTGAGCCGGTGAGATTTGAACTGCCGAACTGCAGCTAGCAGTCAGCTGAAGTAGCCTGCAGTGCTGCACTCTAACCACTGCGCCACTAGGGCATAGTTATCGGGCATAGACCCACTAGCACTTGCACAACATCTGCCCGGCAATTTTAACATCAATCTACAACAGGGGTGTCAAACTCAAGGCCAGTGGGCCGGATCCAGCCCATGGGGTGCTTAAATCTGGCCTGCGGGGCCAGCCTGGAAATAGCAAAGGACCGGCCCATGGTGTCTCTGGCAGCCAAAACGGGGCATGGGGGGGGGCTTGCGTGGGCCTCCCACACTCTGTTTTGGCCGGCAAAGTGCTGCAGGAAGCCATTCAGGCCAAAAACAGGGCCCGGGGGGGGCACACACAGCCCCCTCCCACACCCCATTTTGGCCAGGAGGGTGCTGCAGGAGGTCTCCATCCCGTCTACCCCCCCCCGGCTGGCCCACATAGGAGAACTACAATGCTGATCTGGCCCTCGAAGAAATCCAGTTTGACACCCCTGATCTACAAGAATAAACCTGGATATACACAGTATTGTGATTTTTTTTCATACAGTCTCAATGACATCAATTCTATTCCCTCAAGCATCACTGGTGAGAGGTGAAACATGTTGATCATCATCTCCAGAAAGAAAGCAGAAGAACATAATTATCCACATAAATTAGTAATTGCTACATTTTAGACAATAAAATGTAGTGTGCTTCACATCTTAAGGAAAGAAAGGCATGATCGTGAGTTCTTACGAAAGAGAAGGGCAAAGCGAAAATTGCTGCTTAAGAAATGCATCCTTAGTAAGCTGTTGTTTGTGGTGTGGTTGTATTCTTTTGAGAGATATTGTCAAGCTCTAATTCACCGACAATTACAGATAATGATTCTGGTGAGCTCTGAGTATACATTTGTATTCCTATTAGTTCATATTAAAGTTGTGCCAAAAGATTACTCTGGCTCCATTTTGCATCCATTCATCAATTTAAGGTAGTAAATCAAACTGGAATGATTTATAGTGGCTAGGGGCCTGAATTCCAAACTCTCCAAAAGAGGAGGAGGAAATCACAAGCACCTTTTCTTTTCTAGTATTGCGTTTGTTTTAACTCTTACAAAACTCTACAAAAATAGGATGTACCGAAATGTTGAGATAACAATCAATCACTCAATATTTCCAACAAGCAAGATGAAGCAGTTGAGAGCGGATGAAATTTTTCTGGTGCTTGGCTGGGCCCTGTTTTTCATTTAATTACAGATGACATGGACAAGCCATTGTCAAATGAAATCCTTCTTTTGCTCTGTTTTCAAATATTGGGGTGCAACGCAAGCCAGTCTTTTGAGAGCTTTCTTGACAAAGCTGAGAAATCGTTTCCTTCTCCGTTCTTCTACATTTGTCCAAGTGAATTGAAAATGGCCGTCGTCACGAAAACAAACACTACATACATTTTCTTTATTCACGGCCTCTTTATCGGCTGCATTTTGCAAAACCCTGCAATATGCAGTAAGTGTTACATTCTTCAGTCAGAAGTGGGGAAGCTCACAGACCCATCATTTGCACTTAAAGGATTTCAGAGAGCAGGAGCTGTGAAATATTTCCAGTATGGTGTAACACGTAATCGTAAGCTTTAAATAAGAAGCAAAAGGTTGGAGAGAGAGAGCAACTAAAGCTTTAACAACCTCATCTTCATTTGTGTAGCGGGTGCCTGAGTATCTACAGTCAGCAATGTGTGTGTGTGTGTGTGTGTGTGTGTGTGTGTGTGTGTGTGTGTGTGTGTATCAGGGGTGGGTTCTAACTTACCTCGCTGCCGGTTCGCATGCGCAGTGCCGAAAAATCCCCCCAATTTTTTTTTAAAGCTGCAAACAAGATGGTGGCGCATGCGCAGTGCCCAGGACTCGGCTTCTGCGCATGCGCAGAAGAAAAAAAATAGTAAAAAATTCCAAAAAAAAAAAATCCCCAAAAAAAGGTGGTGGCGTCCACAGACTGGCACCTACAGAACTGGCTCCGTGACATCACCAGCAGTTTGCTACCGTTCTATAGAACCGGTGCGAACCAGGAGGAACCCACCTTTGGTGTGTGTGTGTGTGTTTACACATGTACATAAATATACAATTTTCATCTCCTATGAAAATTGAAGTGGGGGCCTTGGTGCTCTCTGAGTGTGGTTGTTTTCTTGCAGAGGCTTTATTACACAACTAGGCAACATCTTCAGTGCTAGAATGGAGTAGGGTTTGTGGCTTGCCCTGTCAGGGTTGTTAAGAGGGGTCTTTTGAGGTTGCGAAGTTGAGGGAGCTGAGAATGAAGTTTCACAAATCACAGAGTAGAGATGGATAACTTTTTCAGAGTTACTAGTAACAAGGAGTAACAGCTACGAGGTTCGTCTGAAGGAGACAGAATAACAGAGTTGGGAGGGACTTAGGAGGTTTTCTAGTTGTTCTGACCTAGGCTTCACCAAAGTACGACACAGACTCCTTGTCCCGAAAAAAAAAACCTTTTTATTTGGCTAATGTGAATTCCTAGCATTCACATCCAGCAAAGTCCCGGCAAACAGTCTTTCAAGGGTGAATTTCAACCACAGACCTTATCAGTCCTTGGATAGTTGCCAGGCCGATAGCTTCTTGACGCAACGCTGTACAAGGAAATATTTGGCAAGGAGTCTCTCAGATAAGCAAATCTTCACACGAATGAACTGATTGTCTCCTGCAAACACCACTCCCCTTTCTCTCTTGACGCAACGCTGTACAAGGAAATACTTCACAAGGAGTCTCTGTGAGGCACAACTCAGATAAGCCAATCTTCACATGAATAATGAACTAATTGTCTCCTGCAAACACCACTCCCCTTTCACTCCTATTTATTTGCCTATGGGAGGGGCCATTCAGCATCCCCTTGTGCTTTTACTCTCTGCAACACTCTGTTCCTTAATTGTTCCCTTCTCCTGACAGCTCTGTGCATGCGCACATCGGGAACAGGCTCCAGCTGTTCTTCAGCCCCACTTATCTCCGACTCCGAAAGTAGCTGATAACTGTCGGACGGCCCTGGCCCCATCTCTGCCTCTGACACAGAGCACTCATCACAGCCTTCCCCAGACTCCAAGACTGGCCCATGTTCCTCCCCAACTTCCTCACTGTCCGAGTCTGCCACCAGCTCCGCTGGCGGGCTACAACACTAGTCCTATGATGAAAGCCCGAGATACATCCCTTCCTGTCCCTTCCATCTTAACAATCAGAAAAGCACATACATTGCCTTTAAGCGTATGGGCCTCCCCCATTTCTTCAAGCTACGACCAAGGCAGCTGAGTTGAATGTGATGATGTCACACAATGAGATATTATTGGTTGGAAGGAAGAGAGGTCTACCTGGACCACCTATACCAGGGGTGTCAAACTTGCGGGCCACGGGCTGGATGCCTCACATGCTGGCCACCTCTACCCCCGTTTTAGTAAAGGGGGAAAAAGTCATGATACGTCACGGGACAACAACTTACTGATGTGAGTTTGACACCCCTGACCTATGCTGATGGTATAAAACATGGAACAGTTGTAATGTATATAGTATTATGTAAATATGCCCCGTTATTCCTAGTTAAAGTGTGAGTCTGAATCAATTCACTGCAGGATAAAAGCCTCTTTTCTGAAGGTCATAGAACATAATTTACCAGGTTGATCCAATGCAAATTGATAAATAGATGATTCTTGAAGTTCCAGCATAAGTTGAAAGAAAGTGATCGGTCCAAAGTTACCTAAGGGAAGACTCTCAGCGACCGGTAAGATCCCACAGGGTTGGGCTCCTCCAGGTCCCGTCAGCTAAACAGTGCCGGCTGGTGGGCCCGCGGGGGAGGGCCTTCTCTGTGATTGCCCCGGCCCTCTGGAACCAGTTACCTCCTGAGATCCGGACCACCCCCACCCTGCTGGCCTTCCGGAAAGCGGTGAAGACCTGGCTGTTCCGGCAGGCTTGGGGCCGTTGATCTCGCTTCTGCAATTTGGCGAGATCCGGCCATGAAACGGTGTGTATGAGTTTTTAATTGTTTTTAATTGTTTTTATTATGTCTTTTTTAATAGTTTTTTAGATTTTATTAAGTTTTTTTTATATTGTTGTAAGCCGCCCAGAGTCCCTTGGGAGTTGGGCGGCATAGAAATATAAATAAACAAACAATAAACAAACAAACTCGAACCAGAATTTTTGCAACTTCTACCGTAGTTGAGTTGCTTAAACACTACACCACATTGACCGTCATCTGTCTATCTATGAATGCATACCATATATTGTTCTTCAGAATTTCTAAAAATAAAAATCATTTTATTCCTTAAGGGAAAGATGATTGTAGAATGTTTGTGTCTTGGTTATTCTGCCCATAGGTACCCTAAAGGCACTTCCATGAATTGAAATGTATTGCAGTTCAATCAGCATTTAAATCCTGATGTGGAAGAATTACAGTTTGATAAGCGGGGACATTTTCCCCTTGCACACCGAGTTCCAGATGGTGACAGATTCCCCATATAAATTTCCATTTGGCATTTGAACATTTGTACATTGCAGACTTTTATTCTCATTTATGCTTAATGATGGATGCAATCCAAACAATACAAGATGTTATCCAGTATGTTAGACTTCTGTTAAGTGGACTGAAAGTAGAATCCTTCTGTTGTAGAGTCTTTGGTTCCTCAGCATGATGTATTCAAAAATAATGTTTTCTTCTTGGAGTCCTCGCATGCTTAAATAACAAACTCCAGAAACATACAAAACAGCTAGAGAACAAGAAAAACTCAAGAGGAGTTAAATAAAAATAACCTGGTTTTGAATGTTAACAAAACAAAGGAGACCATTGTTAAGCTTAGAAAGAGCCAGCATAGTCATACCCCACTCAGTATCAAGGCTGCAGCTGTGGAGGTGGTCAACAGTATTAAATATCTGGTGGTGCGCATATCTAGCAATCTGAATTGGTCTCTCCA
Organism: Thermophis baileyi; assembly: GCA_003457575.1. NCBI lineage: Eukaryota > Metazoa > Chordata > Lepidosauria > Squamata > Dipsadidae > Thermophis > Thermophis baileyi. Next base: position 348,713 of record QLTV01000774.1, on the reverse strand, counting down.
CACGTCATCCTTAGTGAAGCATGCAAACCAGGATCTGCATTTTCTGTGTCTGATGAGGAGAGCACATCTTTCTCCTTCTGTCCTGGCCATTTTTTACTGAGGCACAATTGGGAACATTTTAACAAACTGCATCATTGTTTGGTTTGGTGGCAGCAGTGCCCCAGATAGAAAGTCCATACAGAGAGTGGTGAGGACAGCAGAGAAGATTATAGGAAGCTCGTTTCCCATTGTTCAGGATACTGCTTATAAACGCTATGTGCTTATTGCTCTAAGCACTGTTGGAGACTCCACACACCCATTTTGAGGGACTGTCTCTTGCTGGTCACATCTACCCGACCTACTAGAGCAGGGAGGCAAGGAATGTTGTGGGTCCTGTCCCCTAAGAGATACATCTGATGGGACCCAGAAGAAGGGCCTTCTCCATGGTGGCTCCCTCCCTCTGGAACATCACCCTTCCAGAAATTAGACTGGTCTCTACTCTAATACTGTTTCGGAAGGCCCTGAAGATGTGGTTCTGCCGTAGAGCAGGCCTGAGGAACCCAGAGCAGGATGGACTCCATTAAATGGCTGGTATGAATATGTCGCCGGGGTGGGGTGGGGGTTATTATTTTATTATTTTTATTATTTTTATTTTTATTTCTTTTACATTGTGCATTTATGTTCTGTGAGCCACCTTGAGTTGCGAGTAGGCGGCAATAAAAATTTTCTAAATAAATAAATTATTTTAAAAAGTTTTTTTAAAAAACCGCAAGGCTAAAAAAGAAAAATTCTTCTTCTTCTTCTATCCTTTCTTCTTTCTATATATATAAAAAAGGATGTATGTATTCCACCATAACTCTGGAACGGCTCGAGCAATTTCAACCAAACTTGGTACACAGATGACTTACCCTCTGGAAACAAATACGGTGGGGGTAACCCCTAGCACCCCTCGGTGTGTGTGTGTGTGTGTGTGTGTTGTGTGTGTGTGTCTGTGTGTTCCAGCATAACTCTGGAATGCCTGGGCCGTTAAGGAGAGTGAGTGTGGCGTCCTAGAGCAGCAATTGTTTGTGAAGTCAGTTCCTTCGCAGCTTCCTCTGGAAAGCCAGCCATGACGTTCGCCCTCCAGTGGACTAATGGGGAAGCGCCTGATGGATTTGGGGCAAAGGGCCAGGATCGTAGACAGGGCGGGAAAGAGGAGCGCATGGGAGGCGGAAGGGAGAGGGCAGGGATGATGGGCATGGGAGTAGGGGAAAGAAAGGCCCCTCTCAATGGCTCCCTGTCGAACAAAGGCTTTGACATCTATAAATACCCGGGCAATGCCGGCTTATCAGCTAGTACTAGATAAAGAGCAGGTGTTAATTACAATGTTACCATCTCAATATCACACCAGACATTGAGGAGGTCTCCAAGCCTATTTCCCAAATCTTCTTCAGAGTGTTAGATTTTCTTTGCCTGTTAATTCTGATACTTCTCCTTTCCCCCCCGGTTATTCATACAATTCATACTCACTTTGTTTCCATTTCGTCCATCCAGCATTTTTTTCATTTTTTTTTAAACTTTAGAAGCCTTTTGCTGTCTCCCTGTGAATTTTTCTAACTTTCTCCCGGTGTTCCCTTTGCTGACAGATGCAAAGCAAATGCAAAATTGGCTTTTCGTGCATATATCTTTTTTTTTTCTTCCCTCCTTACTGAGAAAGCATTTCTTCTTCATAGTCCCATTTGTTACAAGCTTCCATCATGTGCGAGTCGGTCCTTCTGGATTTTAAGATGAGCTATTATCCTTCCTTCCAAATATACCAACGATTTGCCCGACTAACTTGGTTTTAACAGATGCACGCTGCATTTCTGGAAATACCTGGGAGGAAGGAAAATATGTTGAATAAAACTGAAGGCAACAGTCCTGAGGAATGATTTATTCGACATATATATTTTCTAACTGTGATCAGTCTCCCTCTTCCTTATTCCCCAATGCTGGATACAAATGTAGCTAAATAGGCCATGAGCTTCCAATGGACAGAGCTTATACCTTCCTCTTTTTAGCAGAGAAGACTGTTAGCAAGAACCCAGCTTGGTGGTCCATTATTCTGTGTCAGCATTTCCCTATCTCTTTTTTTTCTTTCTGCTGGCTCTTCTTTAACAATAATAAGCAAGGAGGGAAAGGCAAATATACATGTCCCAGGATAATAATCACCCTGCCATACATCAAAAATATTTCAGAAACAGTAGAATGCAGCTTCCGAGATCTGAAAGTGGGCATCGCACGCAGAGGTGGTATTCAGCCGGTTCGGACCGGTTCAGGCGAACCGGTAGTAGAGACCTGCAGGTGGGCCTGCTCACCCGCCCCTGCGCTATGCTGTCCTATTTAGGCACGTTTTCAAGCCACGCGCATGCTCACATTTGCGAACCGGTAGGGAAAGTAAGTGAATACCACCCCTGATCGTGCACCACCCAGAGTATACCATACAAGGACAAATTATGCATTGCAAAGATCACTTGGAAGTGGAAAATACTTCTAATGTAATCTACCGGATCCTCTGCATGGATTGCCCCTGTGACTGTTCAGGACAGACGGGGAGAAAGCTAACCACCAGATTGCAAGAACACAAGCGAGTGGTCAGGCAAGGAGACCGGAACTCATTGGTAGCTTAACATTGCAATGAACAAAGGCATACATTCAATTCTGCAGCTACTAAGATTGTTGGTCATGCAGGTACAAAGATAGCCGGGGAAGTGATTGAAGCCTGGGAAAAAAGGGCCCCTTGTCAGTGAACAGGAGTGCTGATTTACCACTAGCTTATCAAGTACTTAAGAGCTGAGGACTTGGCAGCACAAGGAAGCAGCAGCCAATTCCCAGTCATCAACACACCAATCCACCAATAGGAAGGCACCACATAAATCATGATTCATAGAATAGCCGAAAGCACATAGTCCAGTAGAGACAAGTTCCCTGAAGAGGGGCTCCAGCATGAGTCTGAAAGCTCGGAGGAGTAAACCTCTGGTCCCGGTGACCAACCCAGATTGGATCTTGCATTTTGATTACTCTTTACTTCCCAGATGGCTTAGTATTCGACACCATTTCATCTATCCGCCCCTGTTTTAATAGCTGCATTGGATAAGAACTTGTCATAAGTTCTAGCAGTTCTGAGATCCAGAGTTTTTCATCAACTCAGCCACTAACCAGACATATTAGTATAGAGAATGGACCAATTAATGTGGGTTCTAGAATGGACCATAATTTCTCATCCCTCTGCCATGGAACAACTATGTTTCCTACATTCTGGGACAATACTGGGTTCATGTATCATCATTTGCCTGAGAGGCTTACAGCTATTTGGTGCCTCCTAGGTTTGATACATTTTCTTCTTTGGTCTTGGATGGAGTTTTGCATCCCCATTTCAGACTAGTGTGTAATTTGAGGTTTTTCTAGAATTAGCATCTCCTGCCTGAAGAGCAGGTGGGCAGCTGTGGGCAGGAGATCCTTTGCACAGATCCAGCTTTTGTACTTTACTGTACTGTACTTTCCTTGTCTGGGAGGTCCTTCAGATGGTTACTCATATCCTAGTCTCTTCACAAAATTAGACTATTGCAATACTGTATGTGATACCTAGGACTGAGCTTGAATGTGTTGGGGCCTGTTGGCTGCCAGCAGAGTGTCAGAGTATGAATATTCATGGACTGGAATAGCAATAGCACTTAGATTTATATACCGCTTTACGGTGCTTTACAGCCCTCTCTAAGCGGTTTACAGAGTTAGCATATTGCCCCCAACAATCTGGATCCTCATTTTACCCACCTCGGAAGGATGGAAGGCTGAGTCAACCTTGAGCCGGTGAGATTTGAACTGCCGAACTGCAGCTAGCAGTCAGCTGAAGTAGCCTGCAGTACTGCACTCTAACCACTGCGCCACCTCGGCTCGATAGATCAGCCAATGGGGACTGAATGGAGACATGGTAACAAGGTCAGCCAACGAATAGGCATGGTAACAAAGCCTCAGCCAATGAGGCTTGTTTAGAAACAGAAACTTAAGCTAGAAGTCTGGGCATGGCTTAAGCTTTGTGCTGAGCTCTGTTTCTGTGCTGAGAGCGAAACTAGTCTGCTGTTCTGTGCTAAAGTGAAACAAGCCTGGGCTTGTCTGCTCTGAACTCTAAACTGGAAACTGATCTCTGTAACTTATACCACGTTGGAGAATCTGCCACTGGTATTGTACATTTATTGATGTGTTATATGTATAGAAAGAAGTTAATGAATCCAGCTGAATCAGTTATCTATGTGTGCTTTCTGGAAATGATTTTTGCAACAAACTCTGATACAGAGCTAGCAGCAGAGGCAGACGAGGAGGAGGTTGAAGGGGAGCCTGGGCCAGCTTCGGAGCCTTTGGAAGGCTCTGATGAGGAAGCAGGATCAGAAGCAGATGCAGAACCGGGGCCTTCCGTCCTCCCCCAAGTGGAGAGGTAGCTGCCTTCGGGGCCTGAGCTGAGTGAGGAGGGGGCCCATCCCAGATGCGCGTATGCGCAGAGAGGAAAGGAGAGGAGAGCAAAGGAAAGCAGTAAGCTGGTTCTCAAGGAAAAGCAGATGTGAACACTAGCCAATGCCTCTGTTGTGACCCAGCACGGCAAGCCCCCAGGAAATGACACAAACACACTGTTTGC
>QLTV01000774.1:289814-302727 GCA_003457575.1 Thermophis baileyi | reverse complement strand
GAAGTTGGACATCGCGGCAGAGAGAAGGCAGAAAAGCAGCTGCCTGGCTGGTTGGAATCGCTGAAGAAGCAGTCACGGTTCTCCTGAACCCAAGCCCTCGTCGCCACTGTTAGATAGTGGGTAGAGATGACAGGAGACAGACTTCCAAAGCAGCTCTTTATTTCAGCTCTTGTGTCAGCAACCAGCAAAGAGCAGTCTGACAGCTTGCCCTTTTATAGGGAGCTGTCAGACAGACCAGCCAATAGCGTTTGAGCTTTTTCCCGCTCAAACGCTGGACCTGGTTGGAACCATGTAACACCGTTTAAACAGTTGGAACATAACAACTTGTTCTGATCTAAATCTGTGGTATAAAACAGCATAATTGGTATGACTTTCAATGAAATTCTAAGCATACACATCACTCAGATATTCCCCTGGGACCCATTCTTATGTAGGAGCGCTTTGGCTTCAACATTTTATTTCTAAATAGTGTGATCATCTAAAAAATTGGAAATCAAAAGTCCGTTTAATCTGCATTTCTCATTGATTTTTCCCTCCTCCAATTCCTTTTCTTCTTAGCTAGGCATAGAACAAAAACAACGGACATTGTTCCGGTTAGTAAAGCATAATTCAGTAGATTTTCATTTTGAAAGGCTAAGTTGAAATACTTTTCAGCTGTTACATGCAACAGACCAAAGGAAACCACTTTGATCTAGACTTCCCAGAATTGCAAACTCAGTGTCATTACCCAGATTTTGCTCTTAGCTCAAAAATTATTGATATCAAAACGTTAAGATAAAAGTGGGATAAAAATATGCTCAAATGCCAATTTAAATACGATTTTTTTTTTCATGTAGATGTTTGAAATAGAAAACCGCAAACTGCAGTTTTCTAAGCTTCTGGATCACTGGTGGGTTCTAAAACCCTTTACTACCGGTTTGCTCGCGCGCGCGATGCTTCTGCGCATGCACAGAAGTGTCCCGGGCTGGTGGCAGAGCCTCCCCCCGCCGCCGCTACCGGTTCTAAGAACCGGTCCGAACCGGGAGCAACCCACCGCTGTTCTGGATTAAGATTACAGAATGGATACTGATCAGAAATAGACTAATTCTTCATTACCTATTTCTTATTCTTTTAGATTTTTTTTATTACTTTATAATTAACTCAAGAGGTGAACATGCAACATATTTTTCGTCTTTCTGTTTTTCCAACAATGACGACGACAACTCTGTGAGGTGTGTTGAGCTGAGGGAGAGTGTGGCTGGCTCAGAGTCACTCAGCCAGTTTTTCATTCCTGAAAAATATGTTATAACCGTGGAAGCAAAATTAAGAAAGTAGAAACTGGCACTGGGAACAGAAAAACAGATTTGTAACTGGCTGAAACCACTGTTGAAATACAGGTAGACCTCCACTTATGACCACAAACGAGCCCCAAATTTCCATTGCTAAGTAAGATAGTCGTTAATTGAGTTTTTACCCATTGTGCGACCTTTCTTTCCACAGTTGTTAAGCTAATCACTTTAGTTGTCAAGTTAGTAACATGGCTGTGAAGTGAATCTGGCTTCCCCATTGACTTTGCTTATCAGAATGTTACAATAGGAGGTTATTGCAAATGTCATAATTATAGGCCAGTTGCCAAATGTCTGCATTTTGATCAGGTAACCATGGAGATGCTGCAACAGTCATCGGTGTGCAAAATAGTCATAAGTCACTTTGTCAGTGCGGTCGTAACTTCGAATGGTCACTAAAGGAACTGCTGTAAGTTTAGGACTACCTGGAAGGGAAAACTAAACCAATGCTGGTTTGGAATCAGTGCGAACTCTGGGCATGCTTGCTTTTAATCTTTCATCACACATCTTTGCAACACGCTAAATTAAAACAAAGCTTTGCGTTCAAAGAATTCGAAATAGCTGCAAAGTAACTTCTTCGGTTGAGAAGACTGATCCCCATAAAAGGAATGAAGTGAGCAAAAGAGCAAAAAAATAATAATAATCCCTCACATGTGGCTGGATTGGCAATATTAATCCTTAAACCAGCATTAATTAAGAAGAGCAAAGTGATCTACGAAGCACTAAAGATTGCTTCTGATCATCCAGATCCACCTTTGGTCAAATACAAAGTATTAAGTTGTCTTCCTCCACTTGGGAACAAATTTCAGCTACTTGGCCATACCTAAGATCCATAGAGTAGCATTAGCAACCCAGACTCTCATCTACAATCGACATTTGGCCATCATTATTTTTGTAAAAACAAAAGCCAGCTACAGCTGACTTTTCTTATTTAATGGGTGTATTGGGGTTCCTCCAGCATTGCGCATATGCAATCCTAGTAGCTGTTGTAATATGCAAAATCAAATACTTGATGCTTTTATCATATTGTCTTTTGAATATTCCTAATAAAAAGAGTTCTGGGGTAAATTCTACTGTTAATCCTATTCTTTCTTGTAACCAATTGTTTATCTTTCTCCAATATTTCTTCGCTTCGGGACATGACCACCACATGTGAAAGAAGGTGCCTTGCTCTTTTTTACATTTCCAACAGATTGAATTTAAATTAGGATATATTTTTGCTAATCTTACCGGGGCCAAGTGCCAGCGATAGAACATTTTGTAATGATTTTCTTTATAAGATGCCGATTTTGTTATTTTATAATTTCTATTCCAAATTTGTTCCCAGTCAGCCAAGTGTATGTTATGTCCCACATTTTTTGCCCATGCTATCATTGTCCCTTTTACTATGTCTTCAGCCCTATCAAATTGTAACAGATAATTGTATATTTTAGAAATAATTTTGTCTTCTGGGCCCGTCAGAAGTTTGTCTAATTGCTGAGTTTCTATCTCAATCCCAATTTCTTCATTATCTTTTTTGTATCTTGATTGGAGTTGAAGATAAGGCCACCAATCTATAATTATACCTTGCTTTTCCAAATCCTCTCTACTTTTTAATTTCCCTAATCTATCCAAAATATCTTTATATTTAACCATTCTGCTTGTATCAATCGTATTTGGATAGATCATCGCCTCCATGGTGGACAGCCAATTCGGGATTTTCAGGTAATGTTTTTTCCTTACCTCCTGCCAAATTTGCATCAATGAATCTCTAATCATATGTCTATGGAAATATTGTTGTGGTTTGTTTTCTTTATCCCATAAAAATGCATGCCATCCCTTTTGTAGGTCATGGCCTTCCAGTGTCAATATCCATCTATTCCTCAAATTAATCCAATCTCTAAGCCAAACCAACAGTACTGCTTTATAGTACAGTCTCCAGTCTGGGAGCCCACAGCCACCTCTACTTCTACTATCTTGCAGATCAATTAATTTAATTCTCGGCTTCTTACCTTGCCATATAAATTTCAAAATAATTTTGTTCAAATCAATAAAAAAAATTTATCCAATTTTATAGGTATGGTTTGAAAGAGGTATAATAATTTTGGTAGAATATTCATTTTTATGGTTGCTATCTGACCTAGTAAAGATAATTGCAGCTTTCCCCACCTTTCTAAATCAATTTTTATTTGTTGCACTAATTTCATATAGTTATTTTCCTTAATTGAAGAACATCTAACTGTCAAATTGACGCCTAAATATTTAATTTTTTTAGTAACTTGTAGTCCCAGTTCTTCTTCTAAATTTTTTTTCTGGTTTAATGTCATGTTCTTAGCTAATAATTTAGTTTTTTGTTTATTAATTCTGACAATCCTAAACCAGGCCAAATTGAAAAATGCTGGGGAATTTCTAGAAGCCTGGCACGCTGACAAATCAGCCATCCATAGACACATAGACATCAACAACATCTATAGACTATGCAAAAGAGACCATCCACCAGCCCAAAAGGGAGAAAGACTCCAGCACCTTTCCACCAGTAATCAGCATAGATTAACTCCAAGGTCAACTTCAGACCAACAATCAAGTAAGGAATACCCCAATCAAAAAACTGCCAAAGAGCTATTAGTAAACAGCCCAACCAAAGAACCTCCAAGACCATCATCCCCACCGACACTGACAGGGAAGCGGTTAGAATATAAACTGACAGCAAACAGTACTCCTTACTAACACTGATGATGTTACCTAGTTAGGGTAATGAAATGTCTACAAGAAAACAAGCAAGCTCAGAGACTACCAAGGACCCCACACGTCATTCTACTGATTAATTGTTCTAACTGTCAGGAAAGTTCTCCTTATTTCTAAGTTGATTCTCTCCTTGATTAGTTTTCATCCATTTTTTCTTGTCCTGCCCTGGAGAATAGGTTGACCCCTTCTTCTCTGTGGCAACCGAGCCGAGGTGACGCAATGGTTAGAGTGCAGCACTGCAGGCTACTTCAGCTGACTGCTAGCTGCAGTTCGGCGGTTCAAATCTCATCGGCTCAAGGTTGACTCAGCCTTCCATCCTTCCGAGGTGGGTAAAATGAGGACCCAGATTGTTGGGGGCAATATGCTGACTCTGTGAACCGCTTAGAGAGGGCTGTAAAGCACTATGAAGCGGTATATAAGTCCAAGTGCTATTGCTAACCTCTTAGATTTGAAACACTGCTATCATATCACCCCTAGTCCTCCCCCCGCCACCATTAAACTAGACATGATACTCCTAGTCAAGCTATACGTCAGGAAATGAGATGATATTAAAATGGTACATTCTTCCAAAGAGTTTGGCACCCAAGATCAAACATGGTCTACAGCAAGGCTGTCAAACTCCTGGCCCGCGGGCCAGATGCGTCATGTGCTGGCCACGCCCATGCCTGGTTTAGCGAATTGGGGGAAAGTCCTGATACATAGCAATAGCAATAGCACTTAGACTTATATACCGCTTTACAGTGCTTTACAGCCCTCTCTAAGCGGTTCACAGAGTCAGCATATTGCCCCCAACAATCTGGGTCCTCATTTTACCCACCTCGGAAGGATGGAATGCTGAGTCAACCTTGAGCCGGTGAGATTTGAACTGCCGAACTGCAGCTAGCAGTCAGCTGAAGTAGCCTGCAGTACTGTACTCTAACCACTGCGCCACCTCGGCTCTTCACATGACGCCGATGTGACGACGTGAGTTTGACACCCCTGGTCTACAGTATTAGGTCTATAGAAAGTACTGAAGTTTGCAGATGATACAATAGTCACTGGTCTCATTCAAGATTTATTTATTTATTTATTTATTTATTTATTTATTTATTTATTTATTTATTTATTTATTTATTTATTTATTTATTTATTTATTTATTTATTTATTTATTTATTTATTTATTAAATTTCTATGCCGCCCAACTCCCGAGGGACTCTCAAGATAATGATGAGTCTGCATATAGGAGCTGAACACTCTTAAAACTGTAGAGATGATAGTAGATTTTTGAAGAAGCTCTCCTATTCTACCACCTCTTACAATATTAGGCAACACGGTATCAACAGTAGAGACCTTCAAGTTTCTAGGTTCTAAGAAACTGCCAAAGAAGTATCAGTAAACAGACAGGCAAGGCACCAGAATATTAACTGACAGCAAACAGCACTCCTTACTAGCACTGATGATGTTACCTAGTTAGGGTAATGAAATGTCTGCAATTAAGGAGGATAATTATGATAAAATACTACAGCAAATAAAAAAAGATCTAGAAAATTGGAAAAAATTACAGATTTCATTTTTTAGGGAGGATTGCTACGATCAAAATGAATATATTGCAGAAAATATTATTTTTGTTTCAAGTCATTCCAATTAAGTTAGGGAAAACATTCTTTGAAGATTTAAATAAATTAGTTACCAAATTTATATGGCAAGGGAAAAAGCCTAGGATTAAATTAAAACTTTTGCAAGGTATGAAAGATAAAGGGGGGTTTGGCACTACCCGAGTGGGAAATATATTATCATGCATCGATCTTAACCTGGTTAAAAGATTGGATGGAACTAAGAAACAAAAGGATTTTAGTTATAGAAGGACACGACCTGCAAGCAGGATAGCATGCATTCCTATGGGATGAAAAGTATAAAACGCATAGCTATTTTCAAAGACATATAGTAAGGAATGCACTCTTACAGATTTGGAAAAAAATAAAAAAAGCATTATATAAAAATCCCAATGTGGTTATCCACAATAGAAGCATTGAAGCATCCAAATTTGATGGATATAGATAAGATAATTAGATATAAGGATTTGTTAAACAAACAGGGAAACCTGAAAACAAAACAAGAATTGGAACATGACCTAGATAGGGGGATTGATTGGTGGACATATATACAAATCCAGTCTAAATACAAAGAGGATAAAAAACTATACGAAATACAAAAGGATCAGCAAGAATTGGACAAAATTATAGAAGGAACAGAGGAAAAATTAATTAGCAAAATATATAAATATTTATTGAGATATAAAATGGAAGACGAGGTTGTCAAAGAAACAATGATTAAATGGGCAAAAAATTTCAGATACAATATAGAATTGGAGAAAGGGGAAAAATGTGGGAAACAAATATAAAATTGACTATGTCATCGGCATTCAAGGAAAACCAGTTGAAGATGTTTTACAGATGGCATGCCGCCGGCAAGGCTTGCTAAGATGTTTCCGAATAGCTCACCAATGTGCTGGAAGTGTAAAAAAAGCATACGGAACATATTACCATCTATGGTGGACATGTCCATCTGCAAAAAAATATTGGGCCACAATTAGAAAATGGTTGGAAGACATAACCGACCAACCCATAGATTGGAAACCGGAGACATTTTTGTTGGGAATACTTAATAGAAAATACATTAAAGAAATACAATATCTAATTTTACATATAATTATGGCTGCAAGAATAGCATATGCAAAGAACTGGAAAAATGATAACATACCAACTGAGGAAGAACTGATAAGAAAAATTCTGGACTGTGCAGAGATGGATAAGCTAACGAAGGAGATAAAGGAAAAGGAAGATACAGATTGCAGTATGGGATAAATGGTGTAACTGGCTGGAAATTAGAAATCGTAAACAAGAATGAATGGGGAAATGACATAAAAGGTATAATGTTTGTAAAATAACGTAAATCTATAACTAATAAGCGTGAAGGAATATATATATAGAAATAAGGGATAATGGGATAATAAGGATAAATATATTTAAAGAAGATTAGGGGGGGAATGTAAATAATAGAATACTACCATTACGAAACTGCTGTAAAAAAAAGGGGGGGGGAAGAAATGTCTGCAAGAAAACAAGCAAGCTCAGAGAGCACCAAGGGCCCCACAGTCGTCTCATCCTCCTCCTCCTCTTCTTCCTCTTCCTCTTCTTCCTCTTCTTCCTCTTCCTCCTCCTCCTCCTCCTCCACCACCACCACCACAAACCCCACTCCCTTCTAGCAGTGCTGATGTTACCTAGTTAGGGGAATGAAATGTCTGCAAGAAAACAAGCACGCTCAGAGAGTACCAAGGATCCCTCACATCAACTCTGAGCTACAAATATTCTCCTTTTTGGTTACTCTGAATCCCATTTCATCTCTCTAGGAAGGATATTGTTGGAATGACCATTGGCCCACAGTGTGATTTCCCTGTAATTTGAAGGAATAAGTTTCAGGCTACAGGTAAGCGGAAGGGAAGAGTGGTGTTTCCGCACACCTGAATGAAAATTAAAGGGGAATTCTCAAGGAATCCAGTCATATTTATTGATGTGCTTCGAGCTAAGTCTTTAAAAACACAAGGTGGAGGGGGGGGGAAGCACACAACAAATGCTGTAATTCCAAGGTGCTTTCCTCCCCTCTTTTGAAATAATAATACTTTTGCTCTTGCTCAGAGAGTTGATGTAGAATTTACAGTGTATTTGGAAGGTTCTCCAGGAATTTTCAGTGAAGCCAGATAGCATTTGCTTTCTGGAGGTTGGGAAGGGTTGATATGAATTGGTAGTTTGTCAATAGATTTCACCTAAAGCAGCATTTTTAGTGAAACTGGCACTAATTAGCACATGGGTGCTAATTAGTGACGGATGCAGTAAAAAGAAAGGCCAAAATGTTCAATGCTGCCGTTTCAATAAAATTTGTAGATTGCCCTTTATTTTAGAAAACTGACAAAGGCCTGCTTAGACAATCGGATTCCTGACTGCATGAGTTTCAACCAGAATACCGAATCCACCTCGACTCATTTTTGTTCTTAGCCATTTCATCTTTTCTTCTTTATTGGGGTGCTTCCAAAATGCAATAACAAAGATGAACTTGGGACAGAGTGTAGTTAAAAATGAAAGGATATGTCTTCCATATCATCACATGCCTGTCTGCTTCTCTGTAGAAATGGGCAGTCAACACAACACAACTTGAAAAAGTTGTGAAACTGAATTTGGTAGAACATACTCTGACCCAGGGGTGGGTTCTAACTTACCTCGTCGCCGGTTCGCTTCCTCCAGTGCCGCACACCTGCGCGCGCATGCGCAGTGCCGAAAATTTGCAAAAAAAGCCCCCCCAAAAAAGCCAAAAACAAGATGGTGGCACATGCACAGTGCTGGGGACTCGGCTTCTGCGCATGCACAGAAGAAAAAAATCAGCAACCCCCCCCCCAAAAAAAAATTCCCCCAAAAAAATTCCCCAAAAAAGATGGCAGAGTCCACGGACCGACACTGTAAGAACCGGCTCCGTGACGTCACCAGCTGTTTGCTACCGGTTCTATAGAACCGGTGCGAACCGGGAGGAACCCACCTCTGCTCTGACCCTTATGTGGCTTCCTGATAACTGGAATACTGTACATGTCTTTGGGTGGCTGTCCTTCTATAACATTTACAAATCATGGACAATCAATTATGAGCCGAGGTGGCGCAGTGGTTAGAGTGCAGCACTGCAGGCTACTCGAGCTGACTGCTAGCTGCAGTTGGCGGTTCAAATCTCACCGGCTCAAGGTTGACTCAGCCTTCCATCCTTCCGAGGTGGGTAAAATGAGGACCCAGATTGTTGGGGGCAATATGCTGACTCTGTGAACCGCTTAGAGAGGGCTGTAAAGCACTGTAAAGCGGTATATAAGTCTAAGTGCTATTGCTATAGTGCTATCACTTAAATATAAGCCAGCAGTGTGTGACAGCAGCCAAAAAAGCTAATACAATCCTTGGTTGTATAAACAGAGGCATAGAATCAAAATCATGTGAGGTATTAGTACCGCTTTATAAATCCTTAATAAGGCCACACCCGGAATACTGAATCCAGTTTTGTTCACCACATTACAAAAAGGATGTTGAGCTTTTGGAAAAAGTGCAAAGAAGAGCAACTAAGATTATTAAAGGCCTGGAGACTAAAACATATGAAGAATGATTGCAGGAATTGGGTTTGGCCAGTCTAGAGAAAAGAAGGACTAGGGGTGACATGATAGCAGTGTTCCTGTATTTGAGAGGCTGCCACAAAGAAGAGGGAGTCAACCTATTCTCCAAAGCACCTGAAGGCAGGACAAGAAACAATGGATGGAAACTAACCAAAGAGAGAAGCAACCTGGAATTAAGGAGAAACTTCCTAACAGTGAGAACAGTTAACCAGAGGAAAGGCTTGCCTTCAGAAGTTGTGGGTGCTTCATCACTGGAGGTTTTTAAGAAGAGACTGGACAGTCACTTGCCTGAAATGGTATAGGGTCTCCTGCTTGAACAGAGGGTTGGACTAGAAGACCTCCAAGGTCCCTTCCAGCTCTATTCTAAATTGAAAGTCTTTAAGCATATGTGATCATTGGTGGCAAAACTTACATACATAGCCCTGCCCTTTCCCAATTTTAACTCTGTTCCTACAAATCACTTTAAATGGAGCTATCCTTGAAGACTATCCAAAAACTTCACCTGGTTTAAAATGCAATGATCTGTGTGTTTCAGAGTCATTTTGATGAGGCCATACACAGCTGCTGAAAGAATTTCATTGACAATCATCATGTTTCTAAGTTTAATTCAAGGTGTTTCTACCTTGGACATCCTTAATGAATTCGGGTCTAGGTTTCTAAAACCCTACCTTTTCATGATAAAATCAATCTAAACAATCTAGACAGTGAAAAATTGCCTACACATGGTTCCTACCTACCAAAAGGTATTATGGGACAGTCTTAAAGGTGAATGTCTTCTGTTGAGGTTCCCCTTCTCTGGAACAGCTGATCTTCTAAGTCACAGATGGCTGTGACACTAATGGCTTTCTAGAAAGCCCAAAAGAACTGGCTTTTTTTTATGTCTTTTGAATTGGGACCAGTTTGGAATCATTAAGGTACGTTTAGCTTTATCACCCTTATAGACTGCTTATTTTTATATTCTTATTCTTATTATTTTGTTATTGTTGCATTTTATTACAAGTAGTCCTTGTTTAAAGATGATAATTGAATCCAAAATTTCCATCACTGAGTGATGTAGTTATATAGTATGACATCAAGTGACCGTGTTGCTTAGCAACGACAATTCCAACAGACCCTGGTTACTGTTGTTAAATGGGGATCATGGGGGTTGTTAAGGGAGGAATCTCACATGACTGCTACTTCCAACTTCCTGGCAGCTTCCCATTAACTTTTCTTGTGGGATGCTGACAGCTTTATATATCTCAGTTTATATCCCAGTGGTTTGCCTTGTCTGTGTTGATGGAAGCGGTCTTGGAGGTTCTTTGGTTGGGCTGTTTACTGTTAGCTTGTTTGGCGGTCCCTTGATTGGGGTACTGTTTACTTTTGGATTGTTGGTCTGATGTTAATCTTAACAGATTAAGAGAGTTGGAAGGGACCTTGTAGGTCATCTAGTCCAACCATAACCCCCTGCCCAAGCAGGAGACCCTACACCATTTCTGACAGATGGAAGTCCAGTCTCTTCTTGAAAGCTTCCAATGATGAAGCTCCTACAACTTCTGAAGGAAGCTATTTCCATTGGTTGATTGCTCTCACTGTAAGAACATTTCTCCTTATTTCCAGATTGAATCTCTACTTGTTCAGTTTACATACATTATTCCTTGTTGGCCTTCAGATGCTTTGGAAAATAGCTTGACCCCCTCCTCTCTGTCGCAGCCCCTCAAATATTGGAACACTGCTATCATGTCTCCCCTGGTCCTTCTCTTCACTAGACTAGCCATGCCCAGTTCCTACAACCATTCTTCCTGTGTTTTAACCTCCAGTCCCCTAATCGTCTTGGTTGCTCTTCTCTGCACTCTTTCTAGAGTCTCAACATCTATGCCCATCTGGCTTGACTGCTGGTAGGGAGGCGCTTGGGGTCTTGTTGTTCCCTTTTCATCTTGTTGGTTGTCTCTTTTGCACATGGTGTAGATATTGTTCAAGTCTATGTGTCTATTGAGGGCTAATTCACCAGCCTTCTAGAAATTCCCTACCATTTTTGGACTTGGCTTGGTCTAGGATGGTCCCAGTTTCCCAATTGAAACCATGGTTAAATCTGTCCCCATGTTGTGAAATTAAAGAGTTTTCATCGTGTCTTCTGAGCGCTAGTTGCATTCTGCCACTTTTCTGCCTCTTTGTCCTATGTAATGGTTATTGCAGGCATTACACTGTATGTTATAGATGACTCCTGTTTTTTTTTTCTTCTTCTGCGGCTGCTGAATCTTTTGGTTTACTTAGGATGTTGGGCCAGTCACATACTCTCAGCCCAATTGACCTCACAGGGTTGTGAGGAAAAGAGGAGGAAAGAGTATTGGTAAGTTTGCCACCTTGAATTATTTGTAAAAACAATGAAGGTGAAAGACAAATAAATAAAAATATTGAAGAAAATATTTATATATTTATTTATTCATTTGCTAGATTGATGTGGCTGCCCATCTCCTCTAAGTAACTCTAGACATCCAACATAAGAGCCGAGGTGGCGCAGTGGTTAGAGTGCAGCACTGCAGGCTACTTCAGCTGACTGCTAGCTGCAGTTCGGCAGTTCAAATCTCACCGGCTCAAGGTTGACTCAGCCTTCCATCCTTCCAAGGTGGGTAAAATGAGGACCCAGATTGTTGGGGGCAATATGTTGACTCTGTAAACCGCTTAGAGAGGGCTGTAAAGCACTGTAAAGCGGTATATAAGTCTAAGTGCTATTGCTATTGCTATAATTGGTCTAGGGGTTAAGGCATCAGGCTAGAAAGAGAAAAATTGTGAGTTCAAGTCCTGCCTTGGCCAGGAAAGCCAGCTGGGTGACCTTGGGCCAGTCAGTCAGTTGTTTTCTCTCTCAGCCCCACTCACCTCACAGGGTGGTTGTTGGGGGGGGGGAAACAGGAGGAGGGAAATGTGTTGGATATGTTTGCTGCCTTGAGTTATTTGTAAAAATAATAAAAGCAAAACTGAAATGAATATTATAAATATTGGGTAGAGTGGTCGGGTGCTATTTGACTAAGTTACGTGGATGTCCATTGTGCTGGAAGATGTTGTATAGATGATCTGTTTCCTTTTTCTGATGTTCGGAGTTGCTGTGGTATGTGTCAGGGATCCAACCGATGCCCTTCTCTTCCTCTCTATACCAATGACTGCATCTCAAACGATCCATCTGTTAAGCTATTGAAGTTCGCAGATGATACAACTGTGATTGGACTCATTCGAGACAACGATGAAACTGCATACAGACGGGAGGTTGAACAACTAACCTTGTGGTGCGACCGGAACAACCTGGAACTGAACACACTCAAAACGGTAGAAATGGTGGTAGACTTTAGGAGAAACCCTCCCATACTTCCACCTCTTACAATACTAGACAACACAGTATCAACAGTAGAGTCCTTCATGTTTCTAGGTTCTATCATATCTCAAGACCTAAAATGGACACCTAACATCAAAAACGTCATCAAAAAAGCACAACAAAGAATGTTCTTTCTGCGCCAACTCAGGAAGCTCAAACTGCCCAAGGAGCTGCTGATACAGTTCTACAGAGGAATTATTGAGTCTGTCATCTGCACCTCCATAACTGTCTGGTTTGGTTCTGCAACCCAACAAGACAGACACAGACTTCAGAGGATAATCAGAACTGCAGAAAAAACAATTAGCAATAGCAATAGCACTTAGACTTATATACCGCCTCAT
>QLTV01000774.1:250837-261315 GCA_003457575.1 Thermophis baileyi | reverse complement strand
CACCCTTCCTTCCTTCCTTCCTTCCTTCCTTCCTTCCTTCCTTCCATCCTTCCTTCCTTCCTTCCTTCCTTCCTTCCTTCCTTTTCCTTTTTCTTTCTTTCTCTCTTTCTTTTTCTTTCTTTCTTTCTTTCTTTCTTCTCTCTCTCTCCCTTCCTTCTTTCTTTTCTTTCTTTCTTTCTCTTTCTTTCTCTCTTTCTTCCTCTCTCTCTCTCTCTCTCTCTCTCTCTCTCTCTTTCTTCCTCCCTTCCCTTCCCTTCCCTTCCCTTCCTCAGGGTGCGCACCTATGGAGCTCCGCCGGCCTCAGGCTCCGGGGCTAGCAGGTGCCTTGGTGGGGCAGGGATACAGTGCTGCTGCCTGGAGAGCTGGCGGGCAGATGGGTGTGCCAGGCGATCTCTGAGCCTCACCAGGAAGGTAAGCTGAGCGCCGGCCGGGCCCATGCGTGCTCCCGCCAACCCCTCACTCCAGCCGTCTCCCGGGAAGTTCACGGGAAGTGGCAGCAGGCAGAGCTGGGCAGGGCGGATCCGCCGGTGCAGCGCCCAGCAAGGAAGGCCGGGTGGGGGGCGTGGCCAATTGTCTTGTTCATGCCGTGGGGCAGATGGGCTGGAACTTCACATCGTGAAGCCCGCAGCCGGGTCGGACAGAGACGCCGGCTTGCAGCGAAGCCCACCACCATGAGGTCCATCCACACAATAGGTTATGCTGCCCCGGCCCCACTCAACCACACTTCTTTGCTGGGCACCGGCGGTGGCTTCCAGCCTGGAAGCCGCCACCGGCGCCCAGCAAAGAAGCGCAGTTGAGCAGAGCTGGGGCGCTAGCGCGGGAGCAGCGAGGAGTTCAGGGCAGGTGGCGGTTTGTCTTCGTGCACAGAGGGCAGGTGAGGGGAGGGGAGGGGGTCCCCCACCCCCGGCACCCTTCCTCCATGCAACCTGCTGCTGCTGAGCAGTCTCATTCACGCCGCCTGCTTTGCTTGTGGGGTGGATGGGCTGGAAGTTCCACGCTTCTTTGCTGGGCACCGGCCAGGCTCCTCAAGAGATGAGAGTTTGCTCAGCCCCATGCAAACTCTCGAGGAGCCCGGCTGAAATTTCCTGTGCCGCTTCAAATGCTGGTGCCGCACTACAGCTGAGAGAAGCACTTTGGCCGGGCTCCTCGAGAGACGAGAATTTGCTCGGCCCCATGCAAACTCTCGAGGAGCCCGGCCGAAGTTTCCCGCACCGCATCAAATGCTGGTGCCGCACTACAGCTAAGAGAAGCAGCCAGAGTTTGCTGTCTATTGCGGACGCTAGCTCGGCCCCCTGCAAACACTCACCACCTGCAAAGTTGCACATTGCAAGTGCCACCCCAGAGCAGAGATTTCCAGCCCCACCACGGCCGGTCCCATATTCCAGAGCTGAAGTAGACACACTCACAGGACTGGCACATTGCAGCTCCTCCACCCGGGTGCACTGTCCATTGCGGACACTAGCTCGGCCCCTGCAAACTCGTCTCTCGAGGAGCGCTTGCTGAAGCGGCGTGGGAAACTTTGGCTGCGCTCCTCGAGAGATGAGAGTTTGCAAGGGGCCAATCTAGCAGGTGCTTTCTTTCGCGCCTCCCACCTGGAGGCCTCGCAGAAGGAGAGATGTAGGCCCGAAAGGTGGCTGAACCTTCCCCCCCCCCAGGCAGCCGTTCGGCTGAGTGCGGCGAGTTCTTGGTCTTACCTTCCTGTTCCAGCTCGTGTGGCTCGCACCGCTATACTCAAGGTGAGGTTTGCGCTCGGCTTTAAGAGTAGGAGCTGGAGTGTGGGCGGGGTGATGTTGGGCGGTGCAGCCTTGTGTTCCCGCTCAGTAATTGGTCTCGGTCATATCTGGCCCGGGGGCCAAGATTTCTCCACGGACCACCAAAATTTTCTCACGGACCACCAGTGGTCCACAGACCACCGGTTGGTGCCCTGTGGTCTAAAATAATCTTGCCTCTAGTGGCTGTCAAACAGACAACAAGTGGTCAAAATAGGAAGCACTTAATCAAATCCTGTACCTGTTAACAGCAGTGTCTCCCAAGGCAGTGTTCTAGGACCAACACTCTTTATACTTTACATAAATGACCTTTGTGATCATATTATAAGCAACTGCGTTCTCTTTGCCGACAATGTAAAACTATTTAACACCACCGACAATGCTGCTACCCTTCAAAAAGACCCAGACTTTGTGTCAGAATGGTCAAACAATTCGCAACTTCAAATCTCAACCAACAAATGCTCTGTCTTACACATTGGCAAAAAGAATCAGAACACAAAATACAAGCTGAGTGGACACGACCATGTAGACGACCCTCACTATGTCAAGGACCTTGGACCATATCTAATGATCTAAGTGCCAAAGCCCACTGTAACAACATCACCAAAAAGGCATTAAGAGTTGTAAACCTAATCTTGTGTAGCTTCTTCTCCGGTAATATTACACTACTCACCAGAGCATACAAAACATTTGCTAGACCAATTCTCGAATGCAGCTCATCTGTCTGGAACCTGCACTGCATATCGGACATTAATACAATTGAATGTGCCCAGAGATATTTCGCGAGAAGTGTCCTTCACTCCTCTGCTCGCAACAGAATACCTTATGCCTCCAGACTTGAAATTTTGGGCTTAGACAACTTAAAACTACGCCGCCTTTGGTATGACCTAAGCCTAGTTCATAAAATTATCTGCTACAATGTCTTTCCTGTCAATGACTACTTCAGCTTTAACCAAAACAATACACGAGCACACAATAGATACAAACTTAAAGTAAACCGCTCCAAACTTGATTGCAGAAAATACGACTTCAGCAATAGAGTGGTCAATGCCTGGAATGCACTACCTTACTCTGTGGTTTCATCCCCATACCCCCAAAATTTTAACCTTAGACTGTCTACTGTTGACCTCACCCCATTCCTAAGAGGTCTGTAAGGGGCGTGCATAAGCGCACCAGCGTGCCTACCGTCCCTGTCCTAATGTTCCCTTTTATTCGTATACATTTCATATATTCAAATCATGTTTATACCTATATATGTTATCTAATACGTGCTTGACAAATAAATAAATAAAATAAAATAAAAATCTTTATATCTGAATTTAAGAAGTGTCTTTCAAGCGGGATAATTTTACAGTGTTGTTAAGTTGATGGTATCCATAATTTACACTCCTGTTGTAAACAGCACTCAGAATTGAGCTGTGTGATTGTGAAGGTAACTTTGTAAATCGAATGTATATATTGGGTATTCATAAAGTTTTATTGATTCAGTTTATTGTTGAAGAAATTGACAAAATAATTCAGAGGCATACAATGGATTTTGATATCAAATAAGGGTACATTTATTTGTGATGTTTTTTCATCCTATTACAGTATTAGTTACCACTTCTGAACCTCCAGGCAAATAAATAAGTTAGAGGTAGGAAAACAATGTTCTTTATGTTTTAATTGTTTTAATTTATTTTAAGTTTTATTCACAATGAAGTGAAAAATGAACAGAATATTACTATTTGGATATTGTTCTTAGGAAACCAAGCGAATGGAATGAGATTATGACTATGACGGCAACACAAAGCCTTAGGGAAGGAATACAATCAACTTACTCAGCTGTATCTAACCATATGACTACTGATGGTCAACTGTATAAATTGATGACTTGACAAATCCATAAAGATGGATGGATGATAGATAGATAGATAGATAGATAGACAGATAGATAGATAGATAGATAGATAGATAGATAGATAGATAGATAGATAGATAGATAGATAGATAGATAGGGATAGAAATATAGATGATAGATAGATAGATGATAGATAACAGACAGAAGGTAATGATAGAGAGAAGGAGATATATGGAGAGAGATGGATGGATGGATGGGGCTGTTGATTTCAACTAATATTCAAACACATCTCAGATAGATAATATAAGATAATGATAAGACTATAGAGAGAAAGAGATGACAGACAGACAGACAGACAGACAGTAGAAGGCAATGATAGACTATAGAGAGAAAGAGATGGTAGCTAGATAGCCAGAAAGCTAGATAACTAGATAGATAGATAGATAGATAGATAGATAGTTAGATAGAGAAACAGAGAGAGAGAGAGAGAATATAGGTAGATAGGTAGCTAGATAGCTAGGTAGCTAGGTAGCTAGGTAGCTAGGTAGCTAGGTAGCTAGGTAGCTAGGTAGCTAGGTTATATATATATATAGAAAGATGGTAGCTAGATAGCTAGAAAGCTAGATAGCTAGATAGATGATAGATGGCTACATAGCTACATAGCTACATAGCTAGAGAGAGAGAGAGAGAGAGAGAGAGAGACAGACAGACAGACAGACAGACAGACAGACAGACAGACAGTAGAAGGCAATGATAGACTATAGAGAGAAAGAGATGGTAGCTAGATAGCGAGAAAGCTAGATAACTAGATAGATGATAGACAGACAGACAGACAGACAGACAGTAGAAGGCAATGATATATAGATAGAGAAAGAGATGGTAGCTAGATAGCTAGATAGCTAGAGAGAGACAAACAGACAGACAGAGACAGACAGACAGACAGAGACAGACAGACAGACAGACAGACAGACAGACAGATATGGATCTTTTTTATTGCACTTAGTAAAGGATACCACTGGACAACTATACATATTCTCTGCTTGTCTGAACTAAAGGTCATCTAGGGAAGATGCATCAAATAAAAAAAGAAAAACTAGGCTTCTGATCCCAATTGTAGGCAGATTTATATGCTTGGTTCACATACCCCAACAACACATCTATGGTGTGTGTGTGTGTGTGTGTGTGTGTGTGTATGAATGATTTGGCAATTTATTGAGTGGCTCAATAAATTAAAACTCTATTATTGTCAGCAACCTGATTTCTTCTTCCATTGTTAAGCAACTTGTTGGAAAACCACCTTCTTATTTCTTTGAATTGCTCTTGTGTCAGCGTTTCAAATCAATTGTTTTAATACAGTATGACCCACATAATTGTTCAGTCCAAATCTTCAATTAATTAGAATTCTGCAAGCTTTCCAGACACAGCTTCCCGTTTTTCATTACGTTATTATTGTCTTCTAATACAGAAGAATCTCATTTTATATCATATTACAGTTTCAAATCAATTATCCTCTTTTAATCCAAGGACAACGAGCTTACAACTTTTAAAACAACAGTTAGCAAATGAGAACCAGGAAATGGCTGCAGGGTACATTTGAGAGATTGGCTGGAAACATAGTTTCTTGTGTTAAAACAAAAGTGGTAATTTAATAATAAAATTAATAATAACCCAGCTCCCTATTCTTTTCTTTGAAGTGTCTCTTTGTTCTGTATTTCTAAGGAAGTAACTGTATAATCCAGTTGATTCAGATTCACACATCTTGGCGAAACAATTTCTTTAAGATAAATTAAATATACCATTCTCCTTGAATTAAACTCTCTGTTATGTATTGAATATATATATAGTTGTGTTAAGCCCAGCTAAAGTGAAACTAACCTTTAGATGACCCTAACTGTTAACTCCAACTGTTTTGTGCTAAAGTGAAACTAACCTTTAGATGACCCTGACTGTTAACTCCAACTGTTTTGGAGGGAAACTTAGAACATTCATATTTGGGCGGGCTTTTTCAAGTGTTATGATTGGTTAAGGCCCTGTGGGCCCAGAGTATAAATTACAGGCATTTTGCCTGCTGTTCCTCAGTTACAGTTTTAGTCAATAAATGCTGTTGCATCTATGCTGGTCTGCTTCTTGCCTACTGAAGCCCACTACACAATACTCTCCCTATCAGAAAATATACTCAGATTAATAGATCATGCAGAAAATAATAGACTGTAGGGAGGGAAATCAATTTTTGTATACGTTATATATTTATCTGTAAGAAATAGTTAATGAGGTGGGTTTAAATTTTTGTTTTTAAAAAAGTGCCATACAAATTAGAATGTTAGCAATAATCAATTTAGATTATTTCCCCATCACCTGGACTATTCTTCAAAACTTTTTATTTGGATGCATAACATGAATCCTTATCTTTACCTTGAAATTTTTGGATGCTCACCGAAATGACCCTCAAAACCGGTTGCTGGACTTTTCAAAAACAGTTACCAAATTGTAATTTTTAATATGACAAAGGGAGAAATTAAAATGTAATCACCATTAAATATACTGAATTTTAATACATTTGAATGCTACTGAAATATAACCAAGCATATTCGTCCCAAAGGTGCTTTTTCAGGAGGCAACTGGACTTCCTTGGTTTGTTGTTATTGTTGTTGTTTCTTTTGAAGATGTTTCACTTCTCATCCAAGAAGCTTCTTCAGCTCTGACAGGATGTTGGTGAATGAAAGGATTTATATTCCTTGCAGACAGCTGGTCATTTGCATCCTTTTAGAGCAGTGGTTCTCAACCTTCCTAATGCCGTGACCCCTGCCCCGCCACCACAACCCCCTTCCCCTTCCCGCGCGCGATGAGGTGACAAAGGGGGCGTTCTGCGCATGCGCAGAGGGTAAAAGAACCCAAATGGCAGTGTCCGGGCGGGTGGGCAAAGTCTCCCGCTTCCGTCGCTACGGGCTGTCCGGCGACCCGCAGGCACGGCCGAACCGGGAGCATTTCACCCCTGCTGACGGTGGCACCAAGATGGTGGGCTAGCGTGCGCGGCGACCCCTGTGAAAGGGTCATTTGACCCCCAAAGGGGTCGCAACCCACAGGTTGAGAACCGCTGTTTTAGAGAATCGTTGAAGCACTTGGAGATTTATCTGTGTCCTCAGGTTCATCTGAGTGGTGCTCCTGGTTCCTGGTAGTCTGCAATTTTTCCTCTGGAAATCCATTTCTACTCCCACACCATTCCAACGGTGTTCATCCCAAATTGTATAGCTAAAAGTCTGCAGGGATTCTCAGTCATCCAGGTCATGGTTGTCCCTAAGGTGCTTTTTCAGGAAACAACTGGACTTCCTTGTTTTTTCTTTTGCAGATGTTTCGCGTCTCATCCAAGAAGCTTCTTCAGCTCTGAATGGATGAGAAGCAAAACATCTTCAAAGAAAAAACAAGAAAGTCAAGTTGCCTCCTGAAAAAGCATCTTTGGGACAACCATGACCTGGATGACTGAGAATCTCTGCAGACTTTAAACCAAACATATTTGTATTGCAATTGTTAGACCAGATCTTGGTTTCATCTTAAAAAAGATTAGGAGGACCTATTTGAAACAAAAGAATCTGATGTTCTCCAAATCATTTTACATTTTATAATCTCAGATTTTTTTTTATTTGTTGTCAAAATTGAACTAAATTATTAACCTGGTTCCAAATATTTTCCTCCTGGAAATAGTAGGTTCAATTACTCCTATTTAGAACATGGATGTAAATAGCTACTAAAGCTTTCTGAAATCAGTGAAGTTACTCAAGAATTATTGTCAATTATGTATTGATATACAGCTTTTCTTCTACTTAACAACCATTCATGTAGCAATGCTTCAAAGTTACAAGGGCACTGAAAAAGTGACTTATGGCTGGTTCTCACAATTATGACCGTTGTAGCATTTCCAGAGTGACAGGATTGAAATCTGGTTGCTTAGCAACTGGCATGTATTTACTACACATGCAAGCATCTCCAAGATCACGTGATCCCTATCTGTGACCTTCCCTTTGTCAACTTTGAAGCGAACCTGGCTGGGGCCATTTTTGGAGGCTTCAGGGTTACCACAGTGTGAAGAAGGGATAGGGAGGGGGGAACATAGTTAGATGGGGGTTTGTAGCCAAAACAAAATAGTTTCCTGTGGGAACCAAGGTCATTCCAACAGATGGCTGGAAAGATTAGGAGCACTGTATCCAGGCAACCAGCCATCACCTTGATTGGACAATGTGACTGATTGTTTGGGGAAAAGGAGAACTTTCACTTTTTAAACAGGTGAAAACCGTGGGAACTTTCAGAGTCGGTTTTCACCAGCTTGTGCCAATATGATATCTCCAATAAAATTGTTCTTTGAGGAACTTGTCTGCCTCAGAGTTCTGCTTTCTATAGAGTTATTACTTGGAACCCTGACACCCTTCTGATAACCAAAGTCAATGGGGGTGGGTGGGTGGGAGCAGATTCACTTAACAACTGTATGATTCCCTTGATAACTGCAATGATTCACTTAATGACTGTGGCAAAAAGGTCATAAAATCAGGCATGGCTCACTTAACATCCATGTTGCTTACCAACAGGAATGCCGGTCCCATTTATGCTTGTAAATTGAGAAGTATGTGTGCTGAATAAGGTTGTTTCCAAATACTACTTTGTTAAGCAGCTATTCTATTAAAAGCCGTTAAAAGAAGTTTATCTAAACATTGTCTGACACCTTAACCTCCTTGTTTTTCAAATTTAACCTATTCTGCTGGAGGATCAGTGACCTTAAAACTTCTGATTAGCACTCTTAATTGTAATTGACAAGGTAATTTCCTGGTTAGCATTGTTCAACTGTAGATTAAGTGCACTAACCATGAAAAAAAGCTGTAACCTTTAGCTGCCATATTAATTCTTCTAATTGAAACTGACAGAACAATTATGCTGATGAACATCCCAACAAGACAACTAGTTCATTTATGCTTTTCCCAATAGGAAACAGAACATTTGTCTTCTTTTGTTTAAAAAAAAGGAAGCTAAGATATACAAGAATTTATAACTAACTAGCTGTCTATTTCTTTTAGAACAGTGGTTCCCAAAGTGGGCGATACCACCCCCTGGGGGGCGGTGGGATGACTTAGGGGGGTGCTAAGAGGCAAGGGGGGCAGCAGGGGGTGCTAAGAGGCCACATGGAAGGCAGGAAAGCATGTCGGGGCGGCGGGGAAGGGAGGTAGCAGCTTACTCCCTTCCCCGCATCCCTGACATGCTTGGCGGCCTTCCACGCAACTTTCCTGGCATCCCCCATGCCCGCTTGCCTTCCGAGGTCGGCATCCAGCCTGGCCCGGCCAGTGGGTGGCCGGGCGGCTGGCCCTTGGTGGAAATGCAGATGCTGAGAGGGGTGGTAGAAGGTCAAACGGATGTCCTGCGGCTGCTGCACATGCGCCCGCCCCGTTTCTGCAAAGGCAGAGCCCCCCCTTGCAGGGTGATCCAAAGAGGGGAGGGGATGCTGCAGAAAAGGCTGCCTTCCACCCATGCCGGCTCCACAGCACTTGGGGCTCTGAAGCAGCCCACTGGCTTCTCACCCAGCCACCTGCCTGGTCTCTTTGCGGATTGGCCCGGCCGACCGCCGGCGCCATTCTGGGAACTCGGCCTGCAGCACCGGGTTGGAAGCCAGTGGGCTGCTTTGGAGCCCCAAGTCCCGTGGAGCCGGCACGGGAGGCACGGGTGGAAGGTGGCCTTTTCTACAGCATCCCCCTCCTCTCTTTAGATCGCCCTGCAGGGCTCTGTCTTTGCAGAAACGGGGTGGGCGGTTTGTACGGAGGATTGGCTGGGGGGATGTGCAGGCCTCCGGGATGGAGAGCAGGGCAAGAGAAGGCACAATAGGCTGCGCTGCCCCAGCCCTGCTCAACCACGCTTCTTCCAGCCCGCCCCACGGCGCCATGAACGAGACAATTGGCTGTGCCTCCCCGCCCGGCCTTCCTCGCCAGGCACTGCTGCACCAGCAGCTCCGCCCTGCCCAGCTCCGCCTGCTGCCACTTCCCGCGAACTTCCCAGGAGATGGCCGGAGCGAGGGGCAGGCGGGAGCACGTGGGCCCGGCTGGTGCTTGGCTTACCTTCCTGGTGAGGCTCGGAGACTGTCCGGCACGCCCATCCGCTGGCTCTCCAGGCAGTGCCACTTTCTCCCTGCCCCACCAAGGCCCCCGCCAGCCCGGAGACCGTGCTCCAGGATGGCACATGATGGGCCGCGCTGCTGCCGGGCCGGAGCGCGGTTGTCGCTGCCGTCATCCCCCTTGCCTTCCTGGCTTCGGCTCCGGGACCATCGTGGGCCGGGAAGCATCGGGGTGCGCACCTACAGAGCTCCGCTGGCCTCAGGGGTCTGCCGGTCTCCAGGCTGGCAGGGGCCTTGGTGGGGCAGGGAGAAAGTGGCGCTGCCCGGAGAGCCGGCAGATGGGCATGCCGGGCGGTCTCCGAGCCTCACCAGGAAAGTAAGCCAAGCGCCAGCCAGAGCAGTTTCTTCCTTCTCCCGCTGCCGAGAAGAGAGAAAGAGAAAGCAAGAAAGAAGATTGGAAAAGGCATGGATGTTTCTCATGTGCATTCATACATTCAGGGACGCCCTCACTTTCTCTCATCCAGATATACCTGCACACATGGAACCGTTTTATAAGCCAGAAACTCTATGTCAGGAATCCCGTCTTGGGAGTTGGTGAGTAATTTGGAATTTTAGGAGCATCTCATACCTGCTGTCACAAGATATTTGCCTTTCTTCTATTGCAGAAGACAGAGAGAGAAGAAAGAAAGAAAGAAAGAAAGAAAGAAAGAAAGAAAGAAAGAAAGAAAGAAAGAAAGAAAGAAAGAAAGAAAGAGAAAGAAAGAAGAAAGAAAGAAAGAAAGAG
>QLTV01000774.1:222226-240249 GCA_003457575.1 Thermophis baileyi | reverse complement strand
ATTGTTGTGGTTGAAGCTGAAGTAGTTGTTGTCAGGTAGGACGTTGTAGCGGATAATTTTATGAACTACGCTTAAGTCATGCCGAAGGTGACGTAGTTCTAAGTTTTCTAAGCCCAGAATTTCAAGTCTGGTGGCATAAGGTATTCTGTTGCGAGCAGAGGAGTGGAGGACTCTTCTCGTAAAATATCTCTGGACATGCTCAATTGTATTAATGTCCGATATGCAGTGTGGGTTCCAGACAGATGAGCTGTATTCAAGAATTGGTGTAGCAAATGTTTTGTATGCTCTGGTTAGTAGTGTAATATTACCGGAGAAGAAGCTACGCAAGATTAGGTTTACAACTCTTAATGCCTTTTTGGTGATGTTGTTACAGTGGGCTTTGGCACTTAGATCATTAGACATGAGTACTCCAAGGTCCTTGACAGAGTGTGGGTTGTCTACAAGGTCGTGTCCACTCAGCTTGTATTTTGTGTTCTGATTCTTTTTGCCAATGTGTAAAACAGAGCATTTGTTGGTTGAGATTTGGAGTTGCCAGTTGTTCGACCAGTCTGACACAAAGTCAAGGTCTTTTTGAAGGGTAGCAGTGTTGTCTTAGTTTTACATGGTGTTAAATAGTTTTACATCATCTGCAAAGTGAACGCAGTTGCTTATAATATGATCACAAAGGTCATTTATGTAAAGTATAAAGAGTGTTGTGAAAGCATGAAGTACAAATAGCATTAATTCCTTTGTTAAATTTATATGACCCCCTTTTTTTAAAACATGGAGATTTGGGCAAGTCAGTCTTGGCTTTCCGATGCTGAAGCATGTCCTAGGAAACAGCTAACCTTTATCACTGACATTTATTTGAACTGATGACTCAGATTGTTAAATTCTGAAGTTAACTTGCTAGAGGGGACCAGACGTTTGAAGTGATTATTCAATATTTATTAATTTAAACAATTTAGATGGCCACCCATCTTATAAGATGTAACTATGGTGACTGAACATAGCAAAAACAAAAACAAAAAAAAATGCATTGATCATAGATTCACTGGCAGCATGGAAAGGAGAACTGAAGAAGTATCTAAATGACCTACCGTATTTTTCAGAGTATAAGATGCACCTTAGTTTTTGGGGAGGAAAATAGGGGGGGGGGGAAATCTGCCTACCAGGTATTCATCTGGCTACCGTCCTTAGTCTGGTCAGCTTCAGCACATCATTTTATCCCCTGGTTAGGGCTTAAAAAAACCTTCTTCGGAGGGACTAGCAATGAAAAAAGCCTGCAAAGACTTAGGGCTGGAAAAAAACCTTCTTTGGAGGGAGTAGCAATGAAAAAAGCCTGCAAAGACTTAGGGCTGGAAAAAACCTGATTTAGGGCTGGAAAAAACCTTCGGAGGGAGTAGCAATGAAAAAAACAGGCAAAGGGAAGATCGCTTAGCTAGCAAAGCACAGAAGATCGCTTCACTCATTAGCACCTCGTTAGGGCTGAAAAAAGGCTTCTAAAGCACAGAAGCTCAGATGATTGTCAGAGGGAGCAGCAATGAAAAAAACAGGCAAAGGGAAGATCGCTTAGCTAGCAAAGCATGGAAGATCGCTTCACTCATTAGCACCTCGTTAGGGCTGGAAAAAAAAAGCTTTGAAAAAGCTACATTCGGAGTATAAGACACACCCAAATTTTCAGCTTCTTTTAGGGGGGGAAAAGGTGCGTCTTATACTCCGAAAAATACGGTACATGGAGAACATAAGACCATTACATTCTCCTAGAGTTTAACCATAGTTGGAAGCCCTAGTAAAATCATGACAGACATCTAAACCACAAAGTATATAGAAAGAAATCACATAAACCTATCATATCATTTCTTCCCCCTCCAGAACAATAAAAAAAAAACAGTTATCGTATCACCAATGAACAAGGGTAACAAACTAAATGATACACCAGACAAGCAAGCCATGGCATGGAAAATATCAGAATGACGAATGAACATTTTAAATATTATTCAAACATTCTGTGCACATTCATTGAAGGAGGATGAGAAAAATTATGGACGTAAGACTAGACATACCTAGTTCCTTCAATTTTTCATCATATGGTTCAGCCTCCATGGTCCTGATCTTTTGTACACTCTTTTAAGGATCTCAACATCATTTTTGTATTGTGTATTAATTCTATTTTGATTTCCTCTTCACACACAATTATAAGGGATTTTCTCTCTCTTTCTCTGTCTCTCTTTTTTCTCTGGCCTAATATGGGACATCGGAGTGATATTGTGTCCACATCCAACTAAAATGGGATGAAATTCTTTGAACAATAGAGTTTTGCCTTTCAACATCGCTGGGTCACCCATATTTCTCACTGTAGTGGAACACACACATGGACACACACACACACACACACACACACTCACTTGTTTGCCTGTTAAGACCATATGTCTGCATAATATATAATGTATTGAGTGACTGATATAATTAACCCCTACATGGAAAATGCCCACCCTCCCAATTAATAGAAAATAAAACTGAAATCTTGAATGTTTTGAGATCATTTATCCGAACACTTGATGTAATATTCACTGCAACATTGTGATGTGGGTGCACCCCTTTACATGTGTACCATATTGCTACACAAATAGAAAAAGTGGAAAACTTGCATTATGATGTTACAGAGCACATTTATTCATGTTGATATTGTGATTACATGTAGACACCTTTGTCTGGAACAGCAAAGTGATGATAACTATGTTAGAAAGCAAACCTGTTGGAATGTTAAAGTCTGCTTTCCTTTCCAAGGAAATGCATTATTTATCAAAGGTAAGTCAGCTCACAGCCAATTTAGCATAGGTGAACAATCAAATGCTCACAGCAGCAGAGTATTTGACCTCTTAGCCTCATAATAAAGAAAAACGTTGATGTAGCCCAAACGTCAGACTAGGAGGGAAGATAATAATTTATGATAAATGCGCATATAACGTCCTCTGGGAACAGGAACTACATTCAAAGGAATTGTGATATGTTAAAAGGTAAATTAGCTACTGATTGAGTCAACAATAAATAGAATAAAAGCTTGCCCAGCGTGACTCTCCATTTCATCCCAACTTATTGTAGTATAGCAATAGCACTTATAGCACTTAGACTTATATACTGCTTCATAGTGCTTTACAGCCCTCTCTAAGCGGTTTACAGAGTTAGCATATTGCTCCCAACAATCTGGGTCCTCATTTTACCCACCTCAGAAGGATGGAAGGCTGAGTCAACCTTGAGCCGGTGAGATTTGAACCGCCGAACTGCAGCAAGCAGTCAGCTGAAGTAGCTGAAGGCAGCTAGCAGTCAGCTGAAGTAGCCTGCAGTGCTGCACTCTAACCACTGTGCCACCTCGGCTCTTAACCATTGTTCCTTGGAGATGGGCTATAAGTTGTTATTTACTCATCTGACCTACCAGAGGGGTAGTAAGAATTGCATTTTTGTAGGTAGATAAAAGGGGACGCAGTGGCTCAGTGGCTAAGACGCTGAGCTTGTCAATCAGAAGGTCGGCAGTTCAGTGGTTCAAATCCCTAGTGCCGCGTAACGGGGTGAGCTCCCATTACTTGTCCCAGCTTCTGCCAACCTAGCAGTTCAAAAACACGTAAAAATGCAAGTAGAAAAATAGGGACCACTTTGGTGGGAAGGTAACAGTATTCCATGCGCCTTTGGCATTTAGTCATGCTGGCCACATGACCATGGAGACGTCTTCGGACAGCGCTGGCTCTTCGGCTTAGAAACGGAGATGAGCACCGCCCCCTAGAGCCGGAAACGACTAGCACATATGTGCGAGGGGAACCTTTACCTTTACCTTTAGGTAGATAAACAAATCAAATAAATCATGTAAACTGAAGAACGTCTATTATTATATACACAAAAATGAGAAATCACAGCTGCCAGTTCTTTAGCTGGAGTTGGCCTTCATACACACTGAATTCTTCCCAAGAACCTAGGATGTCATTGGCTTGGTACTGAGCAGTGTGGACTTTTATAATTGACAAGTGGAAATTTTGTCAATCTTCAGATTTTCTAAGTGTGATACTAAATTTATTAGTATGGCATGCAGCCAGAGGTGGGCTGCTGCTGGTTCGGACCGGTTCGCCTGTACCGGTAGTTCGGACTACCAGCTGGGTCCACCCACCCGCCCCAATGTTATCCCGTCTTATATATCTCACTCTCTGGCTCGCTCGCCCCACCCATGCAGCCCAGCTGATTTCCACACCTCACCCACTCTACTCACTGTGGCTGCCCAAGAAGGAAGCCGCGTGCATGAAATTGCCGTGTGTTTGAAGCCGTGCACAAGCATTTTCGGTTCTGCACTAGGCAAACTGGTTGTTAAATTATGTGAAGCCCACCTCTGCACGCAGTGACTGATAAACACTGAGATCACCGTGGTCAATTTATGCCATAAGCTTTCAAGTTCTATTTTAGATCTTGATACTTTGAGATAGTCTCCAGTTCTTCATCTTCTACTCTACTATCTCCTGGTATTGCCACTTCTTTTTAACCACAGTTATATCCAGTGTATTATGAGCTTTTTATAACCCACCAGATATATTCAGAAATCCCAAAATATTTTAACCTGCTCATTTTCAACTATTTTTTCAACTATATCTTCCCAACATTTTTGTTGTTGTTGTTACTGGTATATGATCATTTTAAAAGGTGTTCCAGTGAATCAATTTGGCTGTGTTATATTGTTGTTTATAATCAGATTCTACAATCTTCTTGCACAAGCTGAGCAGGGGTGGGTTCCTCCCAGTTCGTACCGGGTCGCCCGAACCGGTAGCGAGCCGCTGGTGACATCACAATGGCGTCATTGATCCGCTTTGGTCGGTGCCGGTCCATGGGTGCTGCCATTTTTGTGCCATTTGTGCTCTGCTGCTGCTTCGGAAATGGCCCTCCTGCCTGCCCCCGGGTGTATGGTGACCTTTATTCCTTCACCCGAAGCACAGCTGTGTTTCGGGCTGGTTATAGTGACTGAGCATGCGCGGAAGCAGAATTGCACCGGGGGAATGCGCGTGCGCGCAACGTCGCAATGCACACCGGTGGCAAAGGTAAGTGGAACCCATCCCTGAGCCACGCCCACAGAGTGGTAGTAGAAATTTTTGGAACCCACCCCTGAGGCTGAGTATACGATCTCCTGTTTCTCCTGCCTTTTTGCACAATCTGCACATTGAAACATTTGATGATTTTTCAATTCTGGCCTTGATTACATTAGTGTGAACAGCTCGTTCTTGAGCAGCCAAAACCAAGCCTCCAGTTTCTTTTTTGAATATTCTCTTTGTAAGCCATTGCCAGGTTTTATTATTATTTTTTTATCCATGTTCTACTTGATATTTTGTAGAAGTTGACCATGTAATTTATGTCTTTTCCAATTTCGTTTCTTGTTATTACATTATTTGATATTCATGTTTTTTTTTCTCCTACACGCTCACTAACTTGCAATGTTTAACTTGTATCAATGCTTGTTCTTGATTGTCTCTTATATAATCAGCTAATGCACACTTCTTTGATAATTTGTTTGACTTAAGTAAATGTCTGAGTATATTTCTGCATGGTAGTAATATAATCCATGAATATCTCTGCCAGGATGTAATGCATAGGGAAAAATTGATATTTTTTTTCATTTGTTGGTCCAAAAGTCCAATACAGGTTGTGTTCAATCCTCCTCCTCCTCCCAGTGGTGGGATCCTCCTGGTTTAACAATCATGCACGCTTTGCGCATGCCCAGGCCAGATGCGCGCTATGTGCGTGTGCGCAGTTTTAAGAAATCTTTGCTTCTGGGTTTCTTTGGAGGTGTAACACAGCTGATTCGCTGAGTAATTGGCTCTGCCACACAATTCAGCTGAAGAGATAACGGTAGGAAAATAGCGCAGGTGGGTGGGCCCATCTGATCGTCAGGGAGAACCGGTTCGCTCCCAGCTGATCGTCGGAGCTAACGGTTCGCTCAAACCGGTATGAACCGGTAGAATGCCACCACTGCCCCCTCCTCTTAATATAGTTAATACAAATTTGCAACATCTGTTTTATATTCCTTCAGAAGGTTCTTCTTCTTTTTCTTCTTCTTCTTCTTCTTCTTCTTCTTCTTCTTCTTCTTCTTCTTCTTCTTCTTCTTCTTCTTCTTCTTCTTCCTCCTCCTCCTCCTCCTCCTCTTCCTCTTCCTCTTCTCCTTTCATAGAGCACAATTTCACTAAATAATTCATAGGTTCACTGCAAATTCATTAGAAATTGCCTAATTTTCCTAAACCCGTAATTCCCCCAAGTTGTTATTAGTAATTTGTTAACAAAAAACATTGCTGCACATTTAAAGAAAGCAAGCCTTACAGTGTAATTTTATTATCTTTTCTCACTGAATAAATAATACTGTACTTAATTAACACACTATTAGGTTGCACTGGATTGTTGACAAACTAGTAGAGGAAAATGCTAATATACAGGAGTAACAAACATTGGAGTAAGCAGGAGGCGGCAATAATTTTCTAACTTAAAGAGTAAGAAATTCAAAAGCACAAAGATAGTGACCCTAGCAAGTTACTTAAGTTAAGAAAAACAAACAGAAAGAAGACAAATGTGTAAACACTCTATTTTCCCAAATAGTCTGCATTCTTAAACTAAACTACTGTCATCACACTATTAACATATACGGTTTGTTTCATTCACATGCTGTATTAAATAATTATAATTTTAAAAACTAGCAGATCCAAAGCTACTGATCTAAGATAATGATAACTTTTAATAATTTAAGTTAATATTTTTTGATTGTAGATTATTGGTTTAATAAAAGGCCTTTGAGTTACCAAACTCTAAAGCAAACCCTGATTTTATTGCTTCTGAATTTAATTCTACGTCTGAATACTTTTTTTCACCATTGGGGACAATATACACAAAGTCAGAAATAAGCATGCTACGATATATGAAAGGAAACAAAAACAGATTTGTTTTATATTCATATTAGTATTAGAAACAATTGATTACACAGAGATAATGATGAAAAAATAGAGGTTCTGAATAAAAATAAAGGCAGCAGAACAAATAAATGTAAATATAAGTATAATCCACACTCTATGAACAAATACATTATTTATACATTATTCTTCAGAGAATAAAATAAAATCACCTTTGGAGATTTCCTGGCTGTAAATGACTTTCAAGCAGAGGTTAAAAGTAGGACTTACTCATTATGCAAGCAAGTGTGAGCAATTATTGATCATCCCATTGCAATTCAGTAAAAGAAACACAGTCGAGATTAATAACAGAACATAAAGTTAGATCATATCTACCATATTATGAAACTGTTTGTGTTTCTGATATGCAAGGAAGATTTTTATTTTTATTTTTCTAGAGACAATGTTTTTGTTTCATACACTTAAGACTTGCATCAGCAGCACAAATCAAATATTTATTTCTATGAATAAAAATCAGAGAACCATCACCAAACATTAGCAGCTGCCACTGTTGCAAAAACACATGAAAACATAAATTGGTTGACCTTTGGATATGAAGTTCCTTCTATCACCTGGCCAGATTTCACTGAGAATTAGTTGTCTTGGTTTTATCATTTGGCATCTGTGGCAATTATGTTTTTGAACTGGCTACATGTAGAAGGAGTGGAAGAGCCTGGAGGTGGAGTTTAAAAAGGGATCAGCCTAGAATCCCTGTGTAGCCACAAGTGAACTACCGTGTTTCCCTGAAAATAAGGCCTACCCCGAAAATATGCCCTATCCTGATTTTTAGCATGCTCCTAATATAAGCCCTACCCCAAAAATAAGCCTTGGTGAAGGGGGGTGGGCATGGCCAGCACAGAAGGTGGTGAGCACACATGGGCCGACAGTGTCCAGCAGCAGCCACAGAGTATGGAGGCAGAATGGGGAGCAGGCAGGCGATTCGGATATGCCACACAGGCCATGGGAAAGCCAAGAGCCAGTGAGCCGGAGTCAGCAAGTGGGCATGGGAGGCTCATCTTCACATCTCTCGGCTTGCCTGTGGTCCGCACGATGCATCCGGATCACGATGCCTTCCACCCGGCGCCTCTGCCTCCATCTGCTGCCAGAGGCGCCACATGAAGACGAGCCTCCCATGGCTGCCCGCCTGCTTCAGCCCACCTACTCTTGGCTTTCCCATGGCTGGCCTGGCCTGGCGTGTCTTGATCGCCTGCCTCCCCCCCCGCGCCTCTGTCTCTGCTGCTTGGACAGGTAATCAACTCACCTGCACTGTGTGGGCTGCGCAGCCCCAGAGAGCACCGACCAAGGGACTGGTAAGCTGCAGTTTCTGCCGGATACCATCAGTCGCCGCACACTTGCTGCCTCTTGTGCGTGCACCATGGGGTGGGGTGCCCAGCTAAGCTGATCACCCTGATACAGTGTTTTCCCCAAAATAAGCCCTAATGCTTATTTTGGAGGGGGGGCCCCAAAATATAAGACCAGGTCTTATTTTGGGGGAAACATGGTAGGTCCAACTCCCTTGAGTTCCATAGACTTTTATCTAACTCCAAGCAGGTGCTAAATGTTAGTGGAGACATAATTTGCATAGGCAAATTAAGGTGACTGTATTTAATAAACTGGTTTTCCCAGTTGCAATGTATGGCTGTGAAAGTTGGACCATAAGAAAGGCTGAGCGCCAAAGAATTGAGGCCTTTGAACTATGGTGCTGGAGAAGACTCCTGCGAGTCCCTTGGACTGCAAGGTGATCAAACCGGTCAGTCCTAGAGGAGATCAACCCTGACTGCTCTTTAGAAGGCCAGATCCTGAAGATGAAACTCAAATACTTTGGCCACCTAATGAGAAAGAAGGACTCACTGGAGAAGAGCCTAATGCTGGGAAAGATTGAGGGCAAAAGAAGAAGGGGATGGCAGAGAATGAGGTGGCTGGATGGAGTCACTGGAACAATCGGCGTGAGCTTAAATGGACTCTGGGGGATGGTAGAGGACAGGAAGGCCTGGAGGAACCTTTTCCATGGGGTCGCGATGGGTCGGACACGACTTCACAACTAACAACAACAAATTTATTAAATGGCATATTAACCTCCCTCGTGTTTAGTTGAAGAACAACATTCAAATTGAGTAGATAAAAGCCTTTAAAGACCAAGTTTCAGCCACCTAGAAATTTCAGTCCTCCAAATTCACCCTCCATCCACAAGATACTTCCAACAGAATAACCAACTACAGAAAATGATGTATATCTGCTGCAATTAAACTTTCCAAAGGTAAAGCACTAAGCTTTTTTGCTACAGGACAGTTACTGCTGTGTGTTTTAAAGATAGCCTTGGGCTAAAATCAGTGCAGTCCAAATTACTGAGACCTCTGCTTCAATTTTCCCACTCAACTGCAAATGCATTTCTCTGGTTAGAACTTCAATCTGTCTTTGTTGAGGCTCCTCTGAGCCTCTGTTGGTTAAAGTACCAACTCAAATCAATGGCATTGAGTCCCCAGTCTAGCTTATACTGATAGACTAGTATAAATTCCCTGTGGAAGAAGCAAATAATATCCCATCTGGTCTAATGTAATCTCTATCCTGACATTTGCTCTATGCTGGGCTTGAACGAAATCAGAAGTGACAGAGACACTTTTTGATCTTGATGTATGAAGCAATAGATTTAGTTTCTCTTATAATGAGATTTGTGGATCCCCCTTTCATTATTTCCAAATATTTTTCTTTGGCAGCCCCATATAAGAGGGTGGTCATGCTGGCATTCTTAGATGCTCTGCCTCTAATGGTATAGACAGAGAGATTCAATCATGGTCCCGACTCAGAACTGTTTTGTATATGTTCACACAATGTCACATGTACTTTTGAAATAGCAATAGCACTTAGACTTATGTACCACTTCACAGTGCTTTTAGAGTCCTCTCTAAGTGGATTCATAGCATCTTGCCCCCAACAATCTGGGTCCACATTTTACCGACCTCAGAAGGATGGATGGTTGAGTCAACCTTGAGCCGGTGAGACTCAAACTGCCGGCAGTCAGCAGAATTAACCTGCAGTACTGCATTCTAACCACTGCACCACCACGGCTCATATACCTACAAAAATAGCACTTAACAATAGCACTTAGACTTATATACCACTTTACAGCCACTTCACACTCTGCTTCTGTTTCGAGTTTCGAGTTTCGAGTATTTCTAGCAAGACTACCAGATTCTGTTAACAGCTTTGTTCCCTATGCCATCCGTCTGGAATATTCACAGGATTCTTCTTTTCTCACCATGTACATGTATACATTCGAACCAGGGGTGGGTTATAACTTACCTCACTGCCGGGGTCGCTTCCTCCCATGTCGCGTTGCTGCACCTTGTGGGCGCGCGCGCGCTTCACGCACGCACGTATGTGCAGTGCCGAAAAATCCTTTAAAAAAAAAAAAAGCTGAAAACAAGATGGCGACACATGTGCAGTGCTGGAAACTTGGCTTCTGCACATGCACAGAAGAAAAGAAAAAAAAAACCGGAAAAATTTTCAAAAAATAAAAAATAAATTCAAAAAAATTCAAAAAAAGATGGCGGCACCCATGGACCAGCACCGACTGAACCGGATCCGTGACGTCACTGTGACATCACCAGCGGGTCACTACTGGTTCTGGCGAACTGGTCCGAAC
Organism: Thermophis baileyi; assembly: GCA_003457575.1. Taxonomy (NCBI): domain Eukaryota; kingdom Metazoa; phylum Chordata; class Lepidosauria; order Squamata; family Dipsadidae; genus Thermophis; species Thermophis baileyi. Next base: position 229,662 of record QLTV01000774.1, on the reverse strand, counting down.
CGGGAGGACCCCACCTCTGATCCGAACTAGATTGTTGTTTCTCTGTGTCATATAATATATGTGGGTATGTGCATAATATTTATTTATTTATGTTTATGTAGTGTATATTGGAGGTGGTGGCCCTTTGAGAGCTGTGTGCAACGAAATTTCATTTTAATGTATGCCAATTAGTGTACATTCAAAGTGACAATAAAGTTATTCTAGAAATACATTCAACTCAAAATTAAAACACTCCCCTTCCAAATATTAATAGATCCACTACAAAATGTTTCCCTAATATTTTTTCCCCCAGAGAATTCTATGCCAAATAGAGGAGTTAGCAAGCAAAGGAGGACGCCTGCAAGCTACATAGTGACAAATGGTCAAGAATCTAGTTTCTGAGTTGAGCTTATTAAGCTAGTCCTGCTCCAACCTTGCAAAGTGTTTACACAAATGATCTCTCCATCTATCATCCATTATTATAATTTTCCTGGCAGTAAAATTCTTTGTGAGCCATTTATCACTGTTATTAAAATGTTCTGCTGTGGATTAGAATAGCAATTCAGTATGAGGTCCCAACAATCTTCCAAAAGCTTATTCATTGAGCCCCAGAATTTACATTTCTAATAAGTGTACCTTTACAAAGATTTTGGTTAGGAAAAGAGTGACTGGAATGTGATATCTGGCTTGATGTATCTCAAAGAGCTGTAGCTTAATTCTGCACTTAAATGTGCCCGGAATGCTTCACTCTTCATAGTTTAACATTTCTGTGTTAGCTGGATTCAATAAGTAAGTTTTTAATATGTGCATATAACAGCCTCCAACCCCAGAATCAGCTTTTGAATAGGCATAGATTCTCAACGTGCTTTTCAACATGCTTACATTACAGGGGTGGGTTACAACTTACCTCGCTGCCGGTTCGCTCCCTCCCGCACCACGTGGGCGCGCGCGTACAAAGCGCAGTAACAAAAAATCCAGAAAAAAACCAAAGCCGAAAAAAAGATGGCAACCGCATGCATAGTGCCGGAACTCAGCTTCTGCGCATGCTCAGAAGGAAAAAAATTTTTTTTAAAAAAAATTATTTTTTTTAAAAAGATGGCGGCCCCCACGGACCGACACCGACAGATCCGGTTCGGTGATGTCATCGTGACATCACCAATGGGCCGCTACTGGTTTGGGAGAACCAGTCTGAACCGGGAGGAACCCACCCCTGCTACAGTATCCATACATGTCCATCATGATATTCCCTTTTAAGAGAAGCAAAGTACAGAAAAAGACGAAGAAATATTTTTCCTAAGAAATACTGCCAAATAAATTAAAGGTATATCATCATCATCTTCTTTTAATGACCCCATAATCCCTTGCGGGATGGAGTCTGGGCAACTGAATGGAGCAGAGTGTTTACTGGCCGGATGCCCTTCCTGTCGCCAATGCGGAGTCTTGTTCAGCAGATATATTCTCAGTGTGCCCAGAGAGAGAAATAGTTGCCTCTACCTAGGATCGAACTCACAGCCTCCTGATTGTGAGGTGAGAGCTCCACCTCTAGGGCATCGCACCATTCAAAATTAAAGGCATATGGTAAGGGAAAAAAAAAACATCAGAGAATCTAGCTTATGCCAACACCTTCCACTATAATTCTTTATACCTTTCTAGTGCAACCATCCCTGCTTTGAGTGGATGATGATTGATGATGATGATGATGATGATGATGATGATGATGATGATGATGATGATGATGATGATGATGATGAACATTCAGTCATGTCTGACTCTTGGCGATTGTATGGGCCAGGTCTCTCCACACTTTCCAATCTTGCACAACTTCTTTGAGTTGTTCTGTACTCTGGTTGGTGTCAGCTTGGATGGTATCCAGCCACCTTGTTCTTTGACAGCCTGGTTTCCTTTTGCTACTAACTCTTCCAAACATATTTGCTTTATGCACTGAATTCCCTGCATGACATGGCCAAAATAAGCGGATGCAGTTTTGTGATTTTGCCTTCCAGTGACACATCTGTGGATTATGCGCTCCAGTACTTGATGTTGGTCATCTTTGCTGTCCAAGGAATATGTAGGAGCCTTCTCCAGCACCCCAATTCAAATGAGTGGACTTGTGTTGTTGTTGTTTTTAAGGTCCAAGTTTCACAACCATAGGAAGCTATGGGAAACTTTGAGTTTGTTCGTTTTTTTCTACAAACTTCCAATGTCTCTTTTTTCTGAAGCTCTCATCAATTCCATCCAAACCCAGATTTCTCCTGCCTCCCCTTCCTTTTGACTCATTCACTCTTCCTTTTCAATTTGTTTTGTGATTCACTTTTGTGCCTTCTTTATATATGACCAAATCACTTCTGTCTACTCCTAAGCTGATCACTCAGTCTATATTCATTCATGGCCTCATTCATTCATGGCCTCATTCATTCCTTGCCTTCAAAAGTTGTGGGAGCTTCATCACTGGAAGCTTTCAAGAAGAGACTGGACTGCCATCTGTCAGAAATGGTGTAGGACCTCCTGCTTGGGCGGGGGGTTGGACTAGATGACCTACAAGGTCCCTTCCAACTCTGTTATTCTGTTATTCTTCACTCCATCTCTTCTTTCTTTATCTTGCACATTACTCAACCAACCCATTCCCTCTGCAATCATCTCCTTTTCTGTTCCTCCTCCCAGATCTAACTTTCACTTCCATATGACAAAATGGGCTGAAGCATCATCGGAAGCACAATGATTTCTGAGGAGTGTCCCTTGGTCATCAAGTGATCAAAGCAAGACCCTCATGTACCATCAGTAAGGAATGTCCTCAAATTCTTCTTTCTAGTAATTTTCAAGAGGGGTGTGAAGTTTTTGCACTGATCTTAATGAGAAAATGCTTAAGAGATAGATCTGGAGAGGAGAGGAGAGGAGAGGAGAGGATATTCTGTGCAGCTTGAATTTCTAGCCTTAACTCACATAAGGTTTTAGGGTAAACTTAAAATAAAAAGTGATGTCAGCAGAACCGATGCCTGGATTTTCTTCTGGAGGGGGAAGGGGGGGGGGGAAGGGGGGGAGAGGAGCGGAGAGGGGGGGAGAGGAGGGGAGAGGAGAGGAGAGGAGAGGAGAGGAGAGGATATTCTGTGCAGCTTGAATTTCTAGCCTTAACTCACATAAGGTTTTAGGGTAAACTTAAAATAAAAAGTGATGTCAGCAGAACCGATGCCTGGATTTTCTTCTCTCTTTCCCTTATCTAATGATTAGTCTGTGTGTGTCAACAGGCAATCTTCTAAATCCTTGACAAATGATAGACTGTCCTATTATGAGTGTTTCCCGATAAAAGCATTTCCACTAGGGAAGGAAAAATCATGGTTACTTATTTGCTTAATTCATAAGGAGAAAACACAAATCTCCAGTTCTTGTGTACTATATGAATGCAACTATCAAGAACAGTTAAGTGTCCAGATAGATTTATTTATTTTTCTTTGCTGTTGAAAGAAAAGACATGAAATATTTTCCTGCCAATTCCCTTCAAGCTAATATCACTAGATATCAGAAACACATTTAATCATAAAATTGAACAAATTACAATGGATTCTGACTGAGAATGCAGAGCAAGAGAAATGAGAATTTGTAGAAGGAATTTCCTCTCTTTAGGTTTCTTTTTATTGTAGTTTTAAATTAAATCTTGGCTGAAAAATGAACTCTCTATCAATCTGATGGGTGGGAATTTTTTTTTTCCTTTTTATGATGTAAGCAAGACAAAATGTTATTTAGAAATAAATGATACATTTGACGAATAAAAAATATTTCCAAACCTTTTACAAATAATATTGCTTACTATTAAGAGTATTATAGCACTTCAATACATGTGTAATGTGTATATTCAAATTTGTCATGTATTTAATTTGGCATCACTGTTTTTTTTTCAATTTAAAAAGATAAAAGGTCTATATTGGGGATAACACACGGACATACAAATACATATCATTAGAATAAATTATACACAAATTGCATTCTAACTAATTAATATGAAAAATGCGCGCGCACACACACCCAGGAAAATTATGTACGACAATATAGGTAATCTCCATGACCACAATGGTGTACAAAAATTTTCAAGTGATTGTGTTTTCTTGTGGACTGAAGATGTAAACTCAAGTGCAATAGAAAAAAGGCCGAAGAGAATCTTTTAATACATAAAATTAACCTCTGTGCTAAATTGACACCAACATAGCCATCCAGGATGATGGTGAGTTCAAGGATGTTCCCAGTTCAAGACCATCATATAGGACAGGGGTATCAAACTCAAGGCCTGTGGGCCAAATCCAGCCAGCGGGGTGCTTAAATCTGGCCTGTGGAGCCAGCCTGGAAATACCAAAGGCCCGGCCTGCTGTGCCTCTGGCAGCCAAAGCAGGGCATGGGGGGTCAGCGCAAGACCCCCCATACCTGTTTTGGCCAGCAGGGTGCTGCAGGAGGCCATCCAGGCCAAAAAGAGGGCACGAAGGGGCCACGTGAGGCCCCCCATGCCCGTTTTGGCCAGCAGGGTGCTGAAGGAGGCCGTCCAGGCCAAAAACAGGGCACGAAGGGGCCACGTGAGGCCCCCCTGTGCCCCATTTTGGCCGGCAGGGTGCTGCAGAAGGCCATCCAGACCAAAAACAGGGCATGGGGGGCCACGTGAAGCCCCCTGCACCAAGTTTTGGCCAGCAGGATGCTGCAGGAGGCCGTTCCCCCTCCCCCAAACTGGCCCACGGAGGAGAACTACAATGCTGATCTGGCCCTCGAAGAAATCTATAGAACCGATGCGAACTGGGAGGAACCCACCTCTGCTTTCAGATAATACCTATCTTGACTGTTGCAATGTGCTCTACATGGGGCTGTCCTTGAAATGCTTCTGGAAGGGTGCTCTAAATGTGGAAAGCAGGATGACTGCTCCAAAGTATAATAATTCCTCTCTCAAAGAAGTCCTTGCTCTGTTGCCTTGCATCTAGAGGAAAAACAGATTCCAGCAATTCTTTCAGCTTTGACCTTGTTACGAAATGTGGTCAACTACTCCACTTCTCTGAAAGCTAAGTGTGGTTTCTTGCAAGTTTTGGTCGCCATCAGAGGATATAAGCATGATCAGATATGTTAAAAAAATCTGCATGTCAACAGTAGTAGTAATAGCAATAGCACTTAGACTTATATACCGCTTCATCACTCTCTAAGCAATTTACACAGTTAGCATATTGCCCCCCAACAAACTGGATCCTCATTTTACTGACCTCAGAAGGATGGACGGCTGAGTCAACTTTGAGACAGTCAGGATCGAACACTTGGCAGTGGGCAGAGTTAGCCTGCAATCGTGCATTCTAACCACTGCGTCAACCATGCCTTTTCATTCATCTACAGATTAATAATAATCTATTAACTACTTCTTGCTTTCTTGCTTATTTTATTTACTAGTCGTGAATGTTTGTTTTACTTTTTGTAAACAACAGTTTGTTTGTCCATTGCAAGTCATCAGCCCAGCCAATCAATCAATCAATTAATCAATCAATCAATCAATCTCACCACCTACCAGCAAGCTGTCAGTAGACAAGATGCGCAAGAATTGTGGCTTTAATTGTTATTTTTAAAGTGTCATGATTTATAAGAAAATGTTGCAAAGAGGTTCAAGTGCCACCTTGTTTTCAGATGAACACTAGTTCCATCTAACTGACCTTAGTATATCTAAAAAGCTACACAAAGCAGGGGTGAAATCCAGCAGGTTCTGACAGGTTCTGGAGAACCGGTAGTGGAAATTTTGAGTAGTTCGGAGAACCAGCAAATACCACCTCTGGCTGGCCCCAGAGTGGGGTGGGAATGGAGATTTTGCAATATCCTTCCCCTGGAGTGGGGTGGGAATGGAGATTTTGCAGTATCCTTCCCCTGCCACGCCCACCAAGCCACGCCCACAGAACCGGTAGGGAAAATTTTTGAATTTCACCCGAGACACAAAGTGGGTTTTGGTTAAATACCAAGGAGGCCCACCTGGCTAGGATAGATTATATAAATATCATGGAAAAATGCAGTGCAAATAAACTTTTGTATCATACCGAGGAAACTGCATGATATGCCTAGGTAAGTCATCGGTATTCAAGGTTAACTTGGAATACTTGTTTATCCCGTTCTTTTTAACTACTTTGTCATCCCACAACCAACAAACCGATCCAGAACTTTAATACTAAAATAGACTCAGTCGAAATAGCATTCTTGTGTACAATGATTGATCTAGAAAGGAATCCCATCTCTCTGTGGAGAATGCTCTTGTTCTGTAGGTCATTCAGGCTGGGTTTTCTCATGGAAACCTGCTTTTGAGGGAAATAGAAGAGATGAACTTAAAATTTATGATTTGGATGTTTAGACATAATAGATCAGGGGTGTCAAACTCGATTTCATTGAGGGCCGCATCAGGGTTGTGTTTGACCTCGGAGGGCCGGGGGCGTGGCCAGGGTGGGCGTGGCCAGCTTGATGTCACTCATGTTGGGCGCACCTGTGGTGGCCAAGTGCTAAGGCAGGACTTCCCTCAGACCCTTCCTTCCTTCCTTCCTTCCTTCCTTCCTTCCTTCCTTCCTTCCTTCCTTCCTTCCTTCCTTCCTTCCTTCCTTTTCTTCTTTTTCCTTCCCTCTTCATTCTCCTTTCTTCTTCCTTCCCCTCTTTCCTTATTCCCCCCCAGCTCCGTTTTCGCTGGCCGAGGGCTGCAGGAGGCCATCGCGGCCACAAATGGGGTGCGGGGAGGCCACGCGCAGCCTCCCCAAGCTCCGTTTTTGCTAGCAGAGGCACTGCAGGCCGGTCCTTTGCTGTTTCCAGGCCGGTCCCACAGGCCAGATATAAGCACCCTGCGGGCTGGATGCGGCCCACGGGCCTTGAGTTTGACACTCCTGTAATAGATTATACAAAGAAGAGAAGTAACCATAGAGATGTAAACTTATAATGGTATTTACAATTGCTGCAAAGAAAATCAGAAGCTGCTTCTTTGTATCTTTTTTATTTATTTTCTACTTTTATTACTTTTTCCCTTTCTCGCACTTCTTTCTCTTTCTCTTTCTCTTTCTCTTTCTCTTTCTCTTTCCTTTCCTTTCCTTTCCTTTCTTTTCCTTTCTTTTCCTTTCTTTTCTTTTTCTTTCTTTCCTTTCCTCTTCCTTTCCTTTCCTTCCTTCCTTCCCAGTTACTCAGATCCCTCTTCTCTTCTCTTCTCTTCTCTTCTCTCCTCTCCTCTCCTCTCCTTCCTTTCCTTTCCTTTCCTCCTTTCCCTTTCCCTTTCTTTTTTCCTCCCTTCTTCCTTTCCTTTCCTTCCCCTTCCCCTTTCCTTTCCTTCTTTTTTCCTCCTCCTTTCCTCCTCCTTTCCTTTCCTTTCCTTTCCTTTCCTTCTTTCCCTTTCCTTTTTCCTCCCTTCTTCCTTTCCTTCCCTTCCCTTCCCCTTCCCCATTCCTTTCCTTCTTTTTTCCTCCTCTCCTAGAAGAGCAAATGGGGGT
>QLTV01000774.1:205034-221927 GCA_003457575.1 Thermophis baileyi | reverse complement strand
CTCTCTATTTCCTTTCCTTTCCTTTCCTTTCCTTTCCTTTCCTTTCCTTTCCTTTCCTTTCCTTTCTTTTCCTTTCCATTCCATTCCATTCCATTCCATTCCATTCCTTTCCTTTCCATTCTTTTCCTTTCTTTTCCTTTCCTTTCCTATTTGTGTTAGCTTTTATACTCTTTTTTAAACTCTTGAATAAAACTTTGTGTGTATATATGTGTTATGTGTGTCTGTGCGCACGTGCGCGCGCGCACACACACACACACACACACACACAAAACACATATGTATATATAAAATGTCAGCACAAATATTCAGGAACAAGACTTCGGTTCAAAGCACTGAGAGTTTATTCTTGTCACCAATAGAATCTGAGCAACTAGTAGTCCAAGCTAAATTGGCACTAGGTAAGGGTTAATCGAATTCACCGGGAACTGGAGTTGGGGCTCTTGTGGTGCACAATGACTCCAAACTGATTGTTCATTCAACTCATTGAATTTTCGTGGAAAATGAAAGTCTCTTATCATCCCACTGATCCTAGTAATGATACCAGTTGCCTCACCGGCAAAGTGATTTGTCCTATCTCGTTTTCATCTTTGTAAAAATCTGGATTTCCTCAATTTGAGTTTCTTTCCACCCCATCCTGACATGCATTTACTCACAAGTGTGTGTGTGTGTGTGTGTGTGTCTATCTGTCTGTGTCTTTGCTGAAAATGACTTTGGTGCAACATGTTAGATGAAGCATGACAAACAACAGCGGTTGTTCAGGATGGGAACTCCGCCTTGGGATAGCTGGATGGTGGGGGAGAGATTCCTTTTCAATCAATGGACCCGAGAAAATAAATTCCACTAACACAACCAGTTTTTTCTTCTTCTGATGTATACTTTAAAATATGTGCATTAATTGACTCCAGAGATTTCTTGATTTACATCCAAAGTCTTAGCTGAATAAAAAAAACTATCCAGAAGTTTCCTGCTAATGAAAACACCTTTGCAAACATGACAACAGATACTGAAGAGATTTATTTAAGCATGGAACTTTCTGTCTGAAGACCAATGGCAGGAGAACTATGTGTCATGTTTCCAAAGAAGCTGCTCATGGGAAGTATATTACTTTTGGAGAGATTTACATTCAAGCACTGCCTGTGGACAGAAACCTCAGAGTAACAGTTGGAAGGGACCTTGAAAGTCTTCTAGTCCAACCCCCTTGCTCAGGCAGGAAACCCTACACCACTTCAGACAAATGGTTCTCCAACATCTTCTTAAAAACCTCCAGAGTTGGAGCATCCACAACTTCTGGAGGCAACTTGTTCCACTGATTCATTGTTTTCACTGTCAGAAGGTTTCTCCTTAGTTCTATATTGATTGTCTAGATCCGTGATGGTGAACCTATGACACGCAGAGCCATCTCTCCGGGCATGCCAGCCATCGCCCATTGCTCTTCCGGGTTCTGGCATGCACATGCGCGCTGGCCAGCTGGTCTTTGTGCGCGCGGGAGCGCCGGACACCAGAAGAGCAGCTCCCTGGGGCGCATGTGCACATTGGGAAGCTGAGCTTCCAGTTTCCGCCACGCACATGCACGCCAGTTAGGTGGTCTTCACACGCACGTGCACGCCAGAAACTGGAAGACCAGGTGACCGGCGAGCATGCGCATGCCAGAAACCAAAAGCTCAGCTTCCCGGCATGCACATGCGCGCTGGGGAACTGCTCTTTTGGTTTCTTGCGCTCCCGTGCATGCATGCACGCACTCCCATTTTGGCACTCGGTGCTGAAAAAGTTCGCCAACACTGGAATACAAGCTCTGAGTCAATGTTTTATTTGGGAGTCTAGCATATGCTGTTAATTGTGTGCAGGCAAATGAAATTATGTCGTATCTTCAAAATGATTTGGTTCTTTTTGCGAGCTAGGTTTTCACTAACTTTTCTCTTGGTTTATTCATATTTGGTCTCCCTGATAAGAAGCAGTTAAAAAAAAAAAAGATGGGGATGGAGATATTAACATAAATTAACAGAAAAAGTTGTGAGGTACTTTGGAGGTCTTCTAGTTCACCCCTGCTCAAGCAGGAGACCCCATACCATTTTAGACAAATGGCTGTCTTCTTAAAGGCCTCCAGTGCTGGAGCACCCAAAACTTCTGAAGGAAAACCATCCCACTGGTTATTGTTCTGACTGTCAGGAAATTTCTCCTTAGTTCTAGATTGGTTCTCCTCAATTGTTTTCCATCCATCGCTTCTTGTCCTGCCTTCAGGTGCTTTGGAAAATAGGTTGACCCCCCCCTCTTCTTTGTGGCAGCCCTTCAAATACTGGAACACCGCTATCAACTTTCCCGATGTGAAACAAAGCTCCATGACATCTTTGTTTCATTGTTCAGAATGGCCACACTTTTGTTCCATTCTAGAAGAGAGTGCCTTGTCCAAAGTATCAAAGAAAAACCCCTTCAAAATCTGCATAGTTCCAATGTTCATTTAGTCATTTATTTGTTTGTTTGCATCTGTTTGACATATTTTTTAAAAAGCTAATCATAGATGTACCAGCAGAATGGGACAACTTGGTGCGCCCAACTTGCCATGGCCAACTCACCATGGCCAACTTGCCATGGGACAAAATTCTGTGGCCAATTGACAGTGAGACAACTTGCTACGGGACAATTCAACAATTCAATTTAAGTATTTAGAGGAATTTTTTAAAAAATATTTTTAATTTCTGTCATTCACCTTTCATTTTGTCCCTCCTTTTGCATCCTTTTTAAAATGATTCTATTCCACCATTTCTTCAATATTAGTGTAACTCTTCTCCCGCATCGAATTGACTGTGACGAGTTATCCTGCAGCGAATTTGGCCATAGCGAGTTGGCTGTGCCAAGTTGGCTGCACTGAGTTGTCCTAGCTCTCCCAGTTGGATGGGGGGGGGGGGGAATTCTGAGATAAAGCCTAGAGCTAAATAAATACATAAATAAATAAATAAATAAAATAGAATGGCAAACCATTTTCATATTGCTGTCAAGAAAACAATAAGGTCCTATCCCTGTAATTACCAGGAAATCAAGTCAATTGAAGCGATTCCATCCATTAATCCACTAACCCTGGAAATCATCTGGTGAGCTAACACTACAAATATAGAATATAGCAGAATATAGAATTGTTGGAATACAGCAGTGAAAACATTAACAGTTTGATCTCCTAAAAAAGAGATGCAAAGCTTTGTTGTACGTATTAGGAGTAAACATATCACACCCGCTCACACCTCTCTTTTTCTGTTTCTGCCTCTGATTATGCCTTGCAGTTTGAGAAGGGAAAAAATGTTATTTTCCTGATGCCCTTTCCGTCGCCTTGAAATGATGCTTGGAATATGAGCCAAATCATGTTAAAATATTCTTCTCCTTTATATTTTGAATTGAATGAAAGATAATGGTTAAAAGATACTAATAAGTAGTTCTAGCACCTTTTCCGTAACGAGTGCCCAAAGCATGCACGTGTGCACCCCACGGCATGCCCCCGCCCCCCACGCATGTGTGCATGACCACCCCTGCNCTCGCGCACAACCCTCCCCATGTGCCCCACCCCCGCGCATGCACGGCAGAGACCCGATGACCAGCTGGCCAGCGGGAGGTGCATGTGCAAGTGCGGCAGAGCTGAACTGGGGTGATGGCTCACGTTCCATCAGAGAGGGCGTTGCATGCCACCTCTGGCACACGTGCCATAGGTTCGCCATCACGGTTCTAGCATGTGGGGGTTTTTAGCCTTTTGGTACTGTTCATGGGGGGGGGGGGTTGGCAAGGAAACTGGAGTGGGTTGCCATTTCCTTCGAAGAAAGAACTCCTTGGAAAAGAACCTGATGCTGGGAAAGATGGAAGGCCAAAGGAGAGAAGGGCAGCAGCTATACCTGTACTCAAATTGTTTTTGCTTTGCACAGGTTGCCTTCAGGAAGTGAGGGGAGCCGAATGTCAACTTGCAAAGCATCCCTGGCCTGCTCTCAAGTTGCCATAGGCAGGAGGATGGGAAAACTGAAGAAGCAACACAGCAGCCAATGACAGGAGCACATTCCAGACATATCTTTCTCAAGGCTGTATCCCAGGGTTACCCCACAGCGGCCGGAGGAGTGTAATCTCTACAGCCCGCGAAATTGCTCCATTGGTGAATGTGATTGATGACACACCTGGGGGGGAGAGGGGGGAAACAGGGTCATGATTAGGGCTGTAAATTATGTGAGGTCAGAGTTGGCTTCATTTGGGTATGTGCCAACATGGAGCTCCTAATAAATGACTGGATTTCTTTTGAAGCTTGGCTCAAGGCTCATGATTTAATGATTTAACATCCGTCAGAACCCTGACAATAAGATGGTTAGAGAGTGTCAACTCTGATTGGATGGACAGATACTGAAGCTGAAGCTCAAATACCATCAAATAAAAAGAGAAGACTCCTTGGAAAAGACCCTGATGTTGGGAAAGATGGAAGGCCAAAGGAGAAGAGGGTGAAATGGTTAGATAGTGTCAATGATGCAATGAACATGAATTTGGACAAACTCCGGGAGACAGTGGAGGACAGGGGGACCTGGCATGCTATGGTCCATGGAGTTGTGAAAAGGTGGACATGACTGAGACTGAACAACACCAACAACAAAAGCTTGTGTTATTCTAGGTAAGCTGCAGCTGACCTAATTTCACAATGCAGGTCAGTATATTTGAACCTCAACACTTGAGGGCATTTATAAAACTTGTTGCATGGGAGTTGGTTCAAGAATGAAAAAAAAAATTCCATACTCCATATTCCAAATATACTACAAGAACATGTCCCAAAGTTGCTTTTTCAGGAGGCGACTGGACTATGTTGTTTTTTTTCTTTTGAAGAAAAAACTTTTTCTTTTCTATTCCCAAAAAAAGCAGAAGAAGCTACTTGGAAAAAAAACAAAATGTCTTAAAAAAAAAAAAAAAAAACCAAGAAATTCCAGTTGCCTCCTGAAAAAGCAACTTTGGGACAACCATGACCTGGACGGCTGAGAATTTCGACAGACTGCAAGAAAATGTTCGGCTGCCAAAAAAAACCCAATTCTAGAATAGCTTTTTCTAAACACTCGGATTTTTAGAAGTGAACTTGACCAATTCTGTGTCCAACATCCCAGCTAATTCAGGAAGAGAGGACTTGGTGAACTTCTAATAATAGTTAACATCTGACAAATCTTTTACCCTGATGATGGTTTAATTTTGCACTCTCCTAAGAACTCAAAACCTGACTGCTAAGCTGAAGAAAAACAAAACCACAAGACACCAAACCAAACCGAAATGTGTTATCTGCTTGCTCTGCAAACTCAAGATGGTACTGTTCAGATGCTCTCAGTCCAAAAGAAGCTCAGCATGGACTGTGAAGTGGCAGATCCTAGGGAGCAGCTTAGCTATATTTACAAGCAGCACCGGACAGCTACAATATGTGTTCTTAAGTGTTGCTTCAGAATCAAACAAACGCCATGCAAGCTATTTGCCATGACAAGAAATTGATAGCAAGACACAACGATGACCTGAGTGCTAGGGTGCTACACACTAGAAAAAGACAATGTTTTTTCTCCTCTCCAGTCAAGGCAAGCTTGTTAGCATTTTACAAGCAAAAGCTAGAAGCAAAGGACATAGTGTGTGTCTTCCACATGATGAGATAATCCCAGGCTAGCAGAATTTTCCTCCACAGACAGACAGACAGACAGACAGACAGACAGACAGACAGACAGACAGACAGACATAAATACACACACACAAAATGCATACATACTGTACATGTGTCTGTCAACTATCTATCTATCTATCCATCTATTCTCTATCTGTCTGTCTGTCTGTCTGTCTGTCTGTCTGTCTGTCTGTCTGTCTGTCTGTCTGTCTATCTATCTATCTATCTATCTATCTATCTATCTATCTATCTATCTATCTATCTATCTATCTATCTATCTATCAGTATATATATAGATCTATACTAGTCTCCCTTTATTTCTTTATTATCTATCTATCTATCTATCTATCTATCTATCTATCTATCTATCTATCTATCTATCTATCTATCTATCTATCTATCTATCTATCTATCTGTCATTATATGTTTTTTCTCAAGATCACCTGGTATACCCAAATATGGGAGGGAGCATACTGCTTCCTTTTGCCAGTAAAAATATTATATATAGTATAACTGGTTTGTCGTGAATGAGACTGTCTGAGGGCCCCTGGAGTGGGGCTGACAGGCAAAAGGAAGCAGTATGCTCCCTCCCATATTTGGGTATACCAGGTGATCTTGAGAAAAAACATATAACCCCTCCCCTGGTTCAGCTGATAAGGGAGGAGAGCCTGTGGCTCAGAAGGTTAAAGCAACTGCCTGAGAGGCAGGCAGCCCAGGTTCGAATCCTAGTAAGGGTATGGCTAGCTGGTGAGAGCTAAATAGCTTTATATAGATCTATACTAGTCTCCCTTTATTTCTTTATTATCTATCTATCTATCTATCTATCTATCTATCTATCTATCTATCTATCTATCTATCTATCTATCTATCTATCTATCTATCTATCTATCTATCTATCTATCTATCTATCTATCTAAAGAAGGGCATATCTATGTGGTATCTGAAGCAGAACACCTAGATTCTGTAATATCTTTGTACCATATTGTATCAACCTTGTGAACTCTAAAGACTCTTTTTTCTACCTAACCCTAACCCTAATCCTAACCCTAACCCTCTTTCTGTAAATATGGGGTGAAGTTCACAAAAATTAAGTCAGAATTAAATCTGGGGAGGTTTAGTAGCTGAGACAACTGAAACAGGCATGATAGTCCAGTGTTTGACAACTCTGTTACAATTTTTTTTTTTACAATGGAGCTTAAAACAGTTTACATTAAGTTTAAAGTGGTTATTCGCATGCCTTACTTTATGATTAAAACTACAGTAGCAAAAAAGTCATTTACAGGTGAAATATTGCTATGTACACTTTTATGTGCAATACCTAAATCTGACCACAAGTGTTGCAGTTCTAAACTGTCCAAACCTAGAATTTCAAGCCTACTATTAGCATAGGATATTCTATTATGGACAGAAAACTTGTGGTTGTGATCAGTTCTTCTGCTAGTGCAGTCCAGCAAATTTAAAACAGCAAATCATTTCCCACTGGATGGTAACCTAAATGCAGAATTGGTATTACATAAGCATTAGAAATATGGATAAAATTGAAAGTTTGCTGTCCTGTTGACATGATGACGGGGGGTGGGGGTGGGGAAAGCATTTTTAAGTGCCTCTGTTTATGCTTTTAGCCAATACCTTCACCTTCACACAACCTCTTGTCACATTGTCTTGTTTACAAAAATCTGGATTATTGTTGGCATTTTCCCCCCCCTCTCTCTCTAACTTTGTGTTTCACAAATAGAGAAAAGGAATGTGTGTTCTGGAATAAACGGAGGGTTTTGTTCAGCAAGCCACATTGATTGGTTGATTGTTCTCCACGCTATTGGTGAGAAACAGAAAACTCTGACAATTCTTTATAGAGATAAACCACATTTACACTCCATTCAAAAGACACTATAAAAAAGCTAAGAAAAAAAAAAACAGAACACCTCTCTCTCTCCAACAATCAATACCCAGATAATCAGGGATTAACACTAGACAAACAATCAAGCAGAAAACAATGTCCTAATCAAGAAAGTAGCAAGCAGTAAACCACACCTCCTCCAAGACTCCCTATATATAAACAGGGAGCAAAACCCACATTCATTGGCACTTATGAAGTTACCTAGTTCGGTAATGAAACATCTGCAAACAAAGAACCAAGCTCAGAGAGCACTAAGGATCCCCCAGATCAATCCTTAACTGCAATATTTTTCACCTATTGGAATTCTTTACAAGCTCTTGTTGTTGTTAGTCACAAAGTCATGTCCAACCCATCATGACCCCATGGACAACGTTCCTCCAGGCCTTCCTGTCCTCTACCATCCTCTGGAGTCCATTTAAGCTCATGCCTACTGCTTCAGTGACTCCATCCAGCCACCTCATTCTCTGCCGTCCCCTTCTTCTTTTGCCCTCAATCGTTCCCAGCATTAGGCTCTTCTCCAGTGAGTCCTTCCTTCTCATTAGGTGGCCAAAGTATTTGAGTTTCATCTTCAGGATCTGGCCTTCTAAGGAGCAGTCAGGGTTGATCTCCTCTAGGACTGACCGGTTTGATCGCCTTGCAATCCAAGGGACTCACAGGAGTCTTCTGCAGCACCATAGTTCAAAGGCCTCAATTCTTTGGCGCTCAGCCTTCCTTATGGTCTAACTTTCACAGCCATACCTTGCAACTGGGAAAACCATAGTCTTGACTATACGCACTTTTGTTGGCAGAGTGATGTCTCTGCTTTTTAGTATGCTGTCCAGATTTGCCATAGCTTTCCTCCCCAGGAGCAACCATTTTTTTTAAATTTCTTGGCTGTAGTCCCCATCTGCGGCGATTGACTTGCAAATATAAAAAAAACATATCCATGATGCTGGAACTTGATGTCCAAATGTCTACGGAGATTCTCAGTCATCCAGGTCATGGTTGTCCCAAAGGTGCTTTTTTATTTTTCCCAAAAGGCAACTGGACTTTGCTTCTCTTCAAAGCTTCTTGGATGAGAAGCGAAACGTCTTCGAGGAAAAACAAAAGTCCAGATGCCTTTTGAAAAAGCACCTTTGGGACATTGATGTCCAAATGGATTTGTAAAGAGGAAAAATAACCCTATTCGATTGGGATTCGGTGAAAGGATGAGAAACAGGAAGGCGGATCGTCTGCAAAAATTACTCCAGTTGAAAGGTTTCATCCAGGAAAACAACTCTTAGAGTCTTGATAGATCTCCCAGAACAGAACTGTTAGCTCTCATTTGCAGATAATTTATTTAAATAGGATCATCACTAATCATTACCTTTCCTTTTCCACTTAGTATAATGACGTGAAAAATAGTTTCCATTATTCTTACGAGTTGCACATTTTAATGTCCAGTTGAAAGACAGCTCTAAGATGACCCTGGTTGATTAGCTACATGATCTTGGATGATAATTATATTTCAGAAGGAGACTATCAAGAACATCAGAAAATCCTATGGGTCCAAAGAAGACTGGGAAATTTAAGAAGACAATCCTGAAATAAAGCCATCTATTGTTCCAATATAGAGCCAGTTTGGTCTAGTGGTTAAGGGAGCAGGCTAGAATGCAGGCGACCATGAGTTCTAGTCCTGCCTTAGTCATGAAAATCAGCTGGGTGACTTTGGGTCAGTCCCTCTCTCTCATCCCAACTCACTTCACAGGGTTGTTGTGGTGGGGAAAATAGGAGGAAGAAGGAGAATTAGACATGTTCACCACATGGGATTATTTGTAAAAATAAATAAATAAATAATAAAGTGGGATAAAGGTAAAGGTGTTCCCCTTGCACATATGTGCTAGTCGTTCCCGGCTCTAGGGGGCGGTGCTCATCTCCGTTTCAAAGCCGAAGAGCTAGCGCTGTCCGAAGACGTCTCCGTGGTCATGTGGCCGGCATGACTAAATGCCGAAGGCGCACGGAACGCTGTTACCTTCCCACCAAAGGTGGTCCCTATTTTTCTACTTGCATTTTTTACGTGCTTTCGAACTGCTAGGTTGGCAGAAGCTGGGACAAGTAACGGGAGCTCACTCTGTTATGCGGCGCTAGGGATTCGAACCGCTGAACTGCCGACCTTTCTGATCAACAAGCTCAGCGTCTTAGCCACTGAGCCACCGCGTCCCTGCTAAAAGTGGGATAAAAACAAGCAAACAAACAAACGAACATGGAGCTAGCCAGAGTTGAGCGTGCTTTGAATGAGACTTTACTTCTGTTTCTTCTTCTGCATTAAAATTTGCCTTCCGTTTGAAAGAAAAGCACCTTTGGAACAATCATTACCTGGACGATTGAGAATCTCCATAGACATTTGCAGTAGTTATGCACTTTGGGATGAAAACCCTTCAAATGATGCGGGAGTATGAAAGGAAAAATTGCAGATGGCAGGATTCAGGTGACCCTGCGGGCACAGATAAACCTCCAAGCGGCCTCGACGACTCTCAGAAAGAGGGCTAACGACCAGATGACTGCAAAGAATATAATTCCTTCTATCCTCCACCATTCAGTCAGAACTGAAGAAGCTCCTTGGATGAGAAGCGAAATGTCTTCAACCAAGTAAGCCCAGTTGCCTTTCGAAAGAAAGCACTTTTGGGACAACCATGACCTGGACGACTGAAAATCTCCATAGACAAACTTCTGTTTGTACTTACCTAATACTCCCAGATCAGATATTGGTCAATATTATACATAAAATGTACAAAAATGCATTTTCTGCTTGAAGAAACAAACTAATGTCTATCTCCATTGTGGCAATTAAAAAAAAAAAAGTTAACAATTTGGCTTAACTTAATTTTTTTAAAAAAAAAATAGTCTGGATTATCCTCAACTCAGTTGAAAACAGAATCTGTTCCGATCCATCTGCTTCCCCCCTAGTTTCCTATATGTGTTCATTTAATTGATGAACTTCCAAAAATGAGTATAGAGAGAGGGTGGCACTTAGTAAAAGCTGCTAGATTATATCAAGGAACTTCTATGACCATCTTCACTACATATGGGAAATTACATGTTTGGTTAGCTAGATTGCTGAGGGGAAAAGTCAGAAGTTTGGTAGCATTTTTTCCAACCAACATTTTATCAGACATGATTTTTTCCCCCCATGATAGACTATGAAAGTTTTTTTAAGAATTCATTTTACATATTCTCCTCCTCCTCCTCCGAACATTTAAAGAATTTAAGTGTTCTTAAATTCTTTTTAATTTAACTGTTTGGAAAACACTTTTTGGAAAAAGTGTTTTTCAAAGCACCAGAGGGCAGGACAAGAAACAATGGATGGAAACTAATCAAGGAGAGAAACAACCTGGAATGAAGGAGAAACTTCCTAACAGTGAGGACAATTAACCAGGCAAACAGCTTGCCTGCAGAAATCGTGGGCGCTCCATCGCTGGAGGTTTTTAAGAAGAGTCTAGACCAGTGTTGGCGAACCTTTTTGGCACCGAGTGCTGAAACGGGAGTGTGCGCGTGCACGCAGGGGAGTGCCGGAAACTGGTCACCTGGTCTTCCTGTTTCCGGCACTCATGCGCGTGCGAAGACCAGCTGGCTGGCACGTATGTGCGTGCCAGAAACCAGAAACTCAGCTTCCCGGCACGCGCATGTGCACCAGGGAGCTGCTCTTCTGGTTTCCAGTGCTCCTGCGTGCGCAAAGACCAGCTGGCCGGGCCACATGTGTGCGCCAGAACCCAGAAGAGCAACGGGCAATGGCTGGCGTGCCTGGAGAGATGGCTCTGTGTGCCACTTCCGGCACGCGTGCCATAGGTTTGCCATCATGGGTCTAGACAGTCACTTATCTGAAATGGTATAGGTTCTCCTGTTTGAGCAGGGGGCTGGACTAGAAGACCTCCAAGGTCCCTTCCAGATCTATTCTGATTATAATTCTAGAATTTAAACATTTTATAACACTAACACATTTCCCTGTGAGGTTTGCATCAGAAAATAGTTGCCAGCGCCTATCACCAAACCACCATTCTCAAACTAATGTGGATATTCTTGCTTGGACAAGCTATTGCTCAGAATTTTTTTTTTAAAAAATAAAGAAGCTGAATAGGCTATCATAATATTTTGCTTTCTGCTATTGTACTTTTGAGAGTTTACAGAAATATAGTTCTTCTTTGGCATCAGGAAAGCAGAATTATGTTTAGCAGTATTTATTTCCAAGAATACAAACTCATAAACAAATGTTAAGATTTTTGATAACTTGGTTTGACATCAGTTTTCATGGCAACATGCTAGAGAAATTCAGTCAATCCGTATGGATAAGGTTTTTTTTTAATCCCCCATTTAAGTTATATCTTGACAAACCTCAAGGCAACCAATGATCTCTCTGTAATGGTGACATTGGCTGGCACTGTGGAAAATACAGATAAAGCAATATGCATGTTGGAATATTAGACTGGAACACATTGTGATGTTTCAATTTCAGGGAAAATTCCCCCAGTCTTTTGGGCGAGCATCTAGATATGTTTATATATGTGCACGAGTGCAGTTTTACCATTTCATAAATAATGATACCAACTTTTAAATACCATGGAAAGCAGAAAAAAGCATTCCTTCTCAATGATGGCTCCTTAGAGCATGAAAAGCTTCAATACTGTTCAAAAGGAGTTACAGGTGTAGAAAGTCTGGTTATTCTTATTTCTTCAATGTGAGCCAGAAAAGAGTTGTCTGCAGGATGATGAGTGTGACTCTGTGATCAAAGACCCACCACTTTTTAATTCACATCATAGATGTTGCAGACGTTAAGAAGGGGTGGAGCTTCACTCATATGGGTTGCATGTCCTGTCTACTTTTTTGTCACCTGCACTAATACAAATGTGTATGTACAGTATATACACAGCCATGGTGGCATAGTGGTTAGAATGCAGTTGTTTCAGGATAACTCTGCCAACTGGCAGCAGTTCGATCCTGACCAGTTCAAGGTTGACTCAGCCTTCCATCCTTCCAAGGTCAGTAAAATAAGGATCCAGATTGTTGGAGGCAATATGCTGTCTCTATAGTATAAGTATAAGTGTATGTATGTATGTATGTATGTATGTATGTATGTATGTATGTATGTATGTATGTATATATGTATATATGTTTATATGCATATGTATGTGTATGTATGTGTGTGTATGTGTATATACATATATATATATGTATATATACCGTGTTTCACCGAAAATAAGACGGGCTTATATTTTTTTGACCCCCCAAATATGGCCTCGGCCTTATTATCGGGGGGGGGCTTATTATTTTGGGGGTGCAGTAGGTGGCGAGCATGAAGCGGAAGCAGTATGCACCCTCCCATATTTGGGTATAACAGGTGATTTAACAGAAAAAAAAACCATGTATATATCCTTGTCCCTGGAACAAGCAGATAGGGAGGAGAATCCTGTGGCTCAGAGGTTTAAGCATTTGCCTAACAAGGCAAGTGACCCAGGTTCTAATCCCATAAGGGTGTGGCTAGCTGATGAGAGCTAAATAGCTTGAAATAGATCTATACTAGTCTCCCTTTATTTATGTGAAAATATGTAACATATAAAAACGGACTGTCGTTGTAAGTAACTGCCTGGATGGCCCCTGGAGGGGCCGAAAGGCAAAAAGGAAGCAGTATGCTCCCTCCCATATTTGGGTATACCAGGTGATTTAACAGGAATATATATATATATGCTTGAAACTTGGCACGTATGTTCCTCTTGGCTTCTAGGTGCTCGCTAAGAAAGGATTTTTCGAAATGACCATCAGATCATTAGTATTTCTTATACAGTATCATATTAACACACTCTGATGCTAAGGACATTCTACTCCCCCTCCCCACCTGAACAGAACTCTGTTCCAACTGCCAGTTGCCTTATATTAGCAAGTTCTAATGCTACCCCTTTGCTAAACCTGGCATGGGCGTGGCCAGCACATGACTCATCCGGCCTGCGGGCTGGGAGTTTAGACATTCTACTCCGCCTCCCCACCTGAAAAGAACTCTGTTCCAACTGCCAGTTGCCTTATATTAACATGCTTTGATGCTAAGGAGTTACACATTCTACATAAATTTTGAAGCTTTAAGTGTCAATGTATCAAGCCCGATCATAACTACTCATTAATTTTCAAGCTTTAACTGTCAATTTATCAAGCCCAATCACATAGTTTCGTAGTGAAGCACGGGTATCCAGCTACTAGTGTATCATAAAATAGTGTTCCAAAACTGAAATAATCTTTCCCTTACCACAATATCATATCCTTTTGCTTCTTGGCTACCTTGATTTCTTTCCTTCTCTGTCCAAAGGCTGGAGAAGAAATGTATTTGCATTATGCTAATTTTGTCTTAATTCCAACACAAGCCGGCCACTCACCATATGTGTGAGGATTACATTTCCAAAGATTCATGTTCAACTAATCTAAGGATTAACAGCAGCATCCCCAAAGAATCCTGAAAAGAGGTGTTTTGAGGAGCAATGTAATGAAATTTTCAGAAGTGAAAATAATGCAATGTTTGAATTTAGGATAAGGAGACAGCAATTGGAAGGATCTCAATAGTGTCAACTCACTGTGAGTTGGAGAGAGACTGGCTGAGCCAGGGGGAGAAGTCAAGCAGTAAATTAATCTGGAATCATTACATAGGCACAAGAGAGCAAGGTATGGCCCCCACCCTTTGAATGCTATGAAACTTACCTAGTCTGATGCAAATTATTAGCCTGGGAAGATTCCTGTAAAATAGGCACTGGCAATAAAGTAGCTAACTGAACTGTTCAAGTATGGATTTGAATATTATAAATTGTTCACGCCTGACCCTATGTGTTCTGACCCAGCGCCCAAACATGACAAACCCTCTGTAGTTACCTAATTGTTCCCTTTATTAGAAGCACCAGCAGCCCTGGCAAAAAGTCTCTCTCTCTCACACACAGCAGACTAACAAGTCTGTCTGGCAGGGAGATGAATAGTTGTCTGCCACACCTATTCATCTCCGCCCCCTGCCTTTTATCCCCAGAGCTAGGGTGGGGCTTCGCTAGCAGTGGTGGCTCTTCCATCCCTAGGACCAGCCCATAAATTTCCATTGCTCTCCTCTTCTCTGCCTTCTGTGCATCCGCGCGTCAGGCACTGGACCCAGCTGTTCCTCCTCTTCCTCATCAGTCACCTCCAGACCTGGGGGCTGTTGACTCTCCATCTGAGGGCTGATGGATGGCCCAGGCTCTGCCTCTGTCTCTATCTCTGAGAGCTCCATTCCCTCTTCCCCCTCGTAGCTCCCAGGTTGCCCTGATGCTGAACCTGACTTCCACGCCTTCTCCTCATCTGATTCGGCTGCCGGAGGAGCCAGCGGCCAACAGGCCACAACACTATGGATGATTTCTGAAAGTCTCATGTCCTCCTATTGAAGTTGGTACTTGCCTTTATTTATTCTTTTGCTTATCCTGCTGTGCAGATCACAATGGTTTGCCCATCCTATAATTTACATCCTATAATTTACAAAAGCCACTTTGAAGCCATCGATCCTAACTTTCATCCTGTTCTTAATTTTGTTCAGAAATTCAGAGGTGACTCTTTAAAAGGAAGAATTAAAAATACCTCCCCCAAATAGCTGAATTCTGGATTTTCATTAAGCATGTGGAACATGTCAGAGTATTCATGAACTGGGAGAGCCAATGGTAACAAGGTCAGCCAATGAATAGGCATAGCAACTAAGTCAGCCAATGGGAGCTAAACACATCTGAGTCTGTGCAGAGAATTGAAACTGAAGCTAGAAGGCTGGCCGTGGCTCAGCCCACTCTGTACTCTTGTCTCTCTCTGAACTCTGAAATAAAACTAACTGTTCTCTCCTGCCTGTCTGTTTGCTTGTAACTGCTTGAAGAAGAATCTACATTGGTATTGTATATATATTCTTGTATCTAAAGAAGTTTCTTATTTAAATCAATCCTGCTGCATCAGTCTGCCTGTGTGTGCTTTCTGGATTTAATTTTCTGCAACAAACTCTGATAGAACATGAACTCAAATACAGGTAGTCCTCGCCTTACGACCACCACTGACCACCAATATTTATGTTGTTAAACATTTGTTAAGTGAGTTTTTACAACCTTTCTTGTCACAATTGTTAAGTGAATTACTGCAACTGAGTAACCTGGTTGTTAAGTGAATCCGGCTGCCCCATTGACTTTGCTTGTCAAAAGGTCACAAAAGGTGACCACATGACCTTGGGACACAACAACCATCATAAGTATGAACCCGTGGCCAAGCATCTGAATTTTGATCACATGATCATGGGGATGCTGCAAAGGTTGTAACTGCGAGAAACGGTCCTAGGTCACTTTTTCCAGTGCCATTGTAACTTTGAACGGTCACTAAATGAATGGTTGTAAGTCCAGGACTACCTCTATTCACATTTGCAAAGTTTCATGGCTGGGTTTATTTTTCTTCTTGGGTTTCGCACAGTTTTTCCCATCACACACACACACACCCCAACTCCACCTAGCTCAGAGGAAAATTGTCCAACAATCTATTCCCTATAGCAACGGCGCATGATCGCTTCGTACTTCATTTCATTTCTCAGCAAGCAGACTATCAGGAGCAAATCTGCACAATTGCACAAAGCATTGTAATGGAAAATGAGAAACGATCAAGCGGTGGAAAGTCTGCAGCATATTCAGGGCACATGGGCTGCTTCGGTGTTTCATTTAATTTCTTGCCATGGCGGCCGGATTGTGCAGCGACACGAGGGGTGTAATCAAGAAAAAAAGAGGGGAGAAAACCACCCGTAGAATTGGACAAAAATAGCAGTGGGTTGTGCTTCCTATTTTCTCCACCAGAACATCCCGGAGAAGTGGGCTGGGCTGAGAAAGAATGAGTGGGTGGGTCAAAAATCGCACAGCTGGTTTTCATGCATAAGGGAGAATTACATAGAATTCACCTTCTCTTCATTTCTAGTCTACGGGAGATGGCCACATCATGTCTGTGAATTCAGTAGCTTTTAACTTTTTTTTTTAAAAAAAAAATCCGATTACCTTTAACCGGCTTTAGTTTAATCCATTTTAGAAAAAGGATTGCCACGTGCACACATGTGCATCCACAAACAGAGACACACAGGTGCACAACTTAAAATACAAAATACACCTCAAGGGACTAGCTCTGATGATGTTACCTAGTTTGGGTAATGAAATGTCTGCAAGAAAACAACCAAGCTCAGAGAGCACCAAGGACCATACAGTCTTCCTCTTCTCCTCCTCTTCACAAACCCCATTCTCTTCTAGCATTAATGATGTTACCTAGTTTGGGTAATGAAATGTCTGCAAGAAAACAGCCAAGCTCAGAGAGCACCAAGGACCCCACAGTCTTCCTCCTCTTC
>QLTV01000774.1:175613-192610 GCA_003457575.1 Thermophis baileyi | reverse complement strand
ATTCTATTCTATTCTATTCTATTCTATTCTATTCTATTCTATTCTATTCTATTCTATTCTATTCTATTCTATTCTATTCTATTCTATTCTATTCTAGTCTAGTCTAGTCTAGTCTAGTCTAGTCTAGTCTAGTCTAGTCTAGTCTATCCTATCCTATCCTATCCTATCCTATCCTATCCTATCCTATCCTATCCTATCCTATCCTATCCTATCCTATCCTATTCTCATGTCACCCCTAGTCCTTCTTTTCTCTCGACTAGCTATACCCAGTTCCTGCAAATGTTCTTCATATGTTTTAGCCTTCAGCTCCCCCAATCATCTTTGTTACTCTTCTCTGCAGTCTTTCCAGGGTCTCAACATCTTTTTAATGTTGTGGTGACCAAAATTGGATACAGTATTCCAAGTGTGGTCTTTACCGAGGCATTATAAAGTGGTAGTATCGCTCCTCGTGATCTAACTGTGAGAAAAGCGACTCACAGTTAGCCAAGCATACAACTTTGAAAATATTGGGAGGCCCTTGGAGATTTGAGCTTTTGTCTCTTCGTTGGTGGAAAGATGGAATCTCTCTTAAATGACCTCTTGTGCAACTCTCATTGAAAGAAGACCATTATAACGAGGCAATATAAACAGATTGCATAAATGTCTATACCATTAAAAAGGTTTCTACTTCAATTAAATCAAAGTAAGATGCATTGTGTATGCTATTGCTGAGCACCATTAAAAAGAAATATTAAAAGGGGACTTCCAACAAGGATACATGTTGAACATCTCCGATGGGGTGGAGATGGCAATTGATGGGAATAGTGGTCAGGAAAACCTCTCCCATATAAAAGGAAAGATAATGAGACCAGCCATTTTTACTCTGAACAGCTGCTTCTCATTCTGAGTTGTAACAGAATCTGTGATTGACCTTAGGGAAAGGCAGAAAGTTTTTGACTTGGAACATTACTGTACATTCAGAGGTGGTATTCAGCCGGTTCGGACCAGTTTGGGCGAACTGGTAGTAGCAACCTGCGGGCACTATGCCGTCCTATTTAGCCATGTTTTCAAGCCGCGCGCATGCATGCAAGCAAAGCGCATGCGCGGAAGGTCACGTGCATGCATGGAAGGTCACGTGCATGCACGGAAGGTCATGTGCATGCACGGAAGGTCGTGTGCATGCGCAGAAGGTCATGTGCATGTGCAGAAGGTCATGTGCATGCACGGAAGGTCATGTGCATGCACGGAAGGCACATGTGCGACCGAAGCGAGCATGCGCACACGCGTGCTCACATTTTCGGTGCTGGTCAAACCGGTAGGGAAATTATGTGAATGTCAACTTGCAAAGATTTCAAGTTGCCACCCACCTCTGATTACATTAATGTAGCCTTACACTAAAGTTGAATTAGTTTATCTGGTTCTATTTCCTGTCTGATTTACCTGGAAGAGTTGACAGATATGAGTGGCTGGGGGTTTAGAGATTTCCACCAAACTCACAGCCATTACGCAGACAATGTGAATGCAAGGTTCTCTGAGTCTCATTTCTTAATCACTTTCAGAAATTGCTTTTTAACTGCTATTACGAACCTTCACAACCTTTGTAGGTTTTAGGCCACCAAGGAAACATCCTTCAATCTTTAGTGAAAGAAGTTTTAAATAGACGTTTAAGAACTCTTTTTTTTTAACAAACAGCAAAAGGGTGATTAGAAGATTGATTTTGGAAAAGTTACCAGATGGATTTAAAATAAGATGGTGAAATTAATTATATGAATCCTTTCCATGGGAAAATGCTCTTGGTTTGAATTCTTGGGGGGGGGAAACATATTAAGAGGGGACTTTGAAGGTTGAATCCTAGAGAGAATCAGAAGGAACTAAAGCTTACAACTAAAGAACATTGGGATTATTTACTAACACAGAGTGCAGCAAAATACTTTAGCACTGAATTATTGAAGGATATTTGGAAACAATGCACTCTGAGCTTAATTTTTAAAAAGTCTGCAATTACAGTGTTTAAAAACTGTTATGACAAAAAAAAAACAAGTTTTACTGGAAAAGAATGAGACTGATTTGAAGGTGATTTTAAAAATGACAGGCTACAATAATGGTATGGAAAAAAGATTCTACACTGCAGGGGTGAGTTCTAACTTACTTCGCTGCCAGTTTGCTTCATCCTGTACGTGGGCGAGAAAAATCTGAACCCCCCCCCCCAAAAAGCCAAAAACAATATGGCGATGCATGTGTAGTGCCAGAAACTCGGCTTCTGCACATGCGCAGAAAAAGCCCGGAAAAAAATTCCCCCCCCCAAAAACTGTTGTATAGTGTAATTTGGCTGGCATTGGAGATGTCAGCTTTTCTAGTTAATCTGCTTGCACGATCTCTATATTTTTTTCTGCCAGACAAAACTAGCCAAAAAATTCCCCCCCCCCCAAAAAAAATCCAAAAGAAAGTTGGCGGCGCCCACGGACCGGCACCAGTGGGTCGCTACCGATTCGGGCGAACCGGTGCAAACCGGGAGGAACCTACCTCTGCTACACTGGATATACAAATGAAACTGGATGATGTCCTAATAATTAAAAATGATACACAAATAACACATCAAAAGAGTGAGCTGGATAATTTTGCTATTTTGGATTGACAAGATTTTTCTTTCATAAGAATCATTCATGTTTTGAGGGATTTTGTGAGACAGGACAAAGAAAAAAATGAAAAAACAAAACAAAAACAAAACACAACCAAAATTCTAGAACAATATTTGAAGGGATTCAAGATCAAGATTGTTAAAAGTAAAAAGAAGAAATATAAAGTGGGTTTACCAGACTGAAATTAAAATAGGTATATTGTTATCTCTCATAACCATTAGAACATAGAGCATAAAATAATAGAGTTGGAAGGAACCTCAGAGGTCTTTTTCTAGTCCAACCCCCTGCTCAAGCAGGAGACCCATTTCAGACAAATGATTGTCCAGTCTCTTATTAAAAACCTCCAGTGATGGAGCACCCACAACTTCTGGAGGCAAGCAGTTCCACTGGTTACTTGTCCTCACTGTTAGGAAATTTCTCATTAGTTCTAGGTGGTTACTCTCCTTGGTTAGTTTCTATCCATTGTTTCTTGTCTTGCCTTTTGGTGCATTGGAAAATAGTTTGACCCCCTCATAGGATACCCTCAAATACTGGAACACTGTTATCATACCCCCCCAGTCCTTCTTTTCATTAGACTAGACATACCCAAATTCTGTAATCTTTCTGTAATATATTTTAGCCTCCAGCACCCTAATCAGGGATGGGTTCTAACTTACCTCACTGCCGGTTCGCTTCCTCCGGCGCCATGTGGTCACACCGCGTGGGCGTGCGTGCACTTCGCACGCGCATGCGCAGTACCAAAAAATCCAAAAACATCCCCCCCCCAAAAAAAGCCAAAAACAAGATGGTGACACATGTGCAGTGCTGGTGACTCGGCTTCTGCACATGCGCAGAAGAAAAAATAAATAAATAAAAATTCCAAAAAAATAAATTAAAAAAAAATAAAAAAAAAGATGGCAGCATCCACGGACCGGCACCGACCGAACCGGCTCCGTGACATCATCATGACATCACCAGTGGGTCGCTACCAGTTCGGGTGAACTGGTCCGAACCGTGAGGAACCCACCTCTGACCCTAATCTAACTTTTAAGTCCCTTAATGGACCTCTGCTGAGATCTTAAAGATGTATTTATACATAAAGGATGAGATATAGAAAGCAGAGATCATTTGTTGTACCTATAAGAATAAAAGTTACTAAAATTGTTTATACCTCTTTTGGTGAAGGGGAAAGTTATTTCCTTATATATTTATTCCCTCCCCCAACAACATCCTTTTTTTTCTTTTCATTTCTATGAAAAGAAAAGAAAAACTTTTTCTTTTCATAGAAAAGAAAACGTTTTTTCTGTAACTTTTTCTTTTTTTTCTGCACTTTTCATTTTTTTTCTTTTAGTTTAATTTGTATTAGTTTTTATTACCTTTAAGAAAAACGTTAATAAGATTAATATTATTTTTTTTAAAAAAAAAGCATTGAAAAGAACACATGAGAAAACAGAGACTGCCCAAACAGGATCACAAACACTTGTAGGCAAAAATAAAGAAGCAGCATCAGCCGCCTACCTCAGCAATCTGCTGATAGATATTTTTTTAAAAATTATTATTTTATGGAAAACCAAGGCAGCATGCAGAATCACTGGGAAGTCTATGGGAAGTCTATTCTAAGCTGCCACCTCTCAATTAAGCAATCCCTGTTCTTCAAGTCAACAACCATAAATAAAGAGTAAATGCAGTGGGATGGGCAGTGAACAAGTGAGAGAATAAAATGGAAATGGAAACAGACCCAGAAAAATTTGGAATAGGAGAGATAGGCAAAGAAAATGAAGCTCATATCACAGGAGGAAAATTAAAGGCAAAACCGTGTGTGTGCGTGAAAATGGTGGCACTGGGAGAGAAAGGAAAAATGATTCTCCCTTATTATTGTTGAGGTTTGCCTCAACAGAAGGACAAGACAGATTTAAACATTAACAGAACAAAACAAAACATCATCAGGACCTTGGAGAGCTCCTGGCCATACTCTACTAGCTTGAAAAGGTCTTTGGATGATTCCTTCCTCCAATGTTTATCATTGCTTGCTCCAGATTCTGCCCTTGACTTCTTGTGAAGTCTTCGTGGCAGAATTAACATGCATTCTCCAAGTCCCTGAGCTGGCAATAACAAATGCCAACATAAATGGATATACAGCCAGGATATTACAATGGAATTTGGAATGGATAAATGTGCCACCCTCATCATCAACAGGGGAAATGTAGAGAGAACTGAAGGAATCAAAATGCCCTGTGGATCAAGAGTCTGAATTAAGACAATCAATGCAAATACCTAGGCATCCTTCAAGCTGTCAACATCAAGCCCAGTGATGTCAAGAAGAAGGTTAGAAGTGAATACTTCAAGAGAATGAAGAAGATTTTAAATTCCAAACTCAGTGGAGGAAATTCAATCAAGTCAATGAACACCTGGGCATTAGATACACAGCTGGAATACTGGACAGGACTCAAGTAGAACCAAAAGCCCGAAAAATAGTGACAATGAATCATGCCCTTCATCCTCACAGCGACATTAACAGATTCTATTTAACCTTCAGAGCAAATTCATACAAAGACTTGAAAATACAGTAATGGAAAGCAAACTAAGTATACGATTACCCAATATTTCCAAAGTCTTAAAAAATCTTAGAAAGTATGAAGACATATACTGTATGTAGGTATGTGGCAAACTGTTGATAACAAGCTGCTTATGAAAGCTAATATCTTGAAGGCAGAAGGTATCAAGAATGGTATGTAAAACTTCACACTTTTATGATGCCTGCAAAAACATCTCCATGTCTGTTCCTAAAAAGCAGAAGAGCCATGTTGCTTTATTTGAAAAAAAATAATAATCCTTGTTTGCACATACATAGCATGCTAGCAGTCAAGAGTGACCATCATCATGCGTACCTTCCTATCCTTGTTGGATAGTTGCTTGTAGTTTGTCTGCTCCCATCTTGATTATATGCACCCACATCCCAATAGTAGCCCCACCACTTCATCCTCTCTCTGCTTAGAATTTTTTTTTTCTATCTTGAGATGCAACTTTTCAGTAGGCTTTGTGACTTCTGATTTCCATTTCCTTTCCTCCTTCTTTTTTCCCCTCCTTTCTTCTCCAGCCATCATTTCTCATATTGTAATGATGTAAAAATATGTGGAGACTCTAGAATGATTGCAGAGAAGAGCAACAAAGATGATTAGGGGCAGTGGTGAAATCCATTTTTTTTTCTACCGGTTCTGTGGGCGTGGCTTGATGGGCGTGGTGTGGCTTGGTGGGAGTGGCTTGGTGGGCATGGCAAAGAAGAGGCAGGGGAAGGATACTGCAAAATCTCCATTCCCACCCCACTCCAGGGGAAGGATACTGCAAAATCCCCATTCCCTCCCCACTCTTGGGCCAGCCAGAGGTGGTATTTGCCGGTTCTCCAAACTAGAAATTTCCGCTACTGGTTTTCTGAACTGCTCAAAATTTCTGCTACCGGTTCTCCAGAACCTGTCAGAACCTGCTGGACTTTACCCCCTGATTAGGGGACTCGAGGATAAAACATATGAAGAACGGTTGCTGGAACTGGGTATGTCTAGTTTAATGAAAAGAAGGACTAGGGGTGACATGATAGCAGTGTTCCAATATCTCAGGGGCTGCCACAAAGAAGAGGGAGTCAAGCTATTCTCCAAAGCACCTGAGGGCAGGACAAGGAAGCAATGGATGGAAATTAATCAAGGAGGGAATCAACCTAGAACTAAGGAGAAATTTCCTGACAGTTAGAACAATTAATCAGTGGAACAACTTGCCTCCAGAAGTTGTAAATGCTCCAACACTGGAAGTTTTTAAGAAGAGATTGGATAACCATTTGTCTGAAGTGGTGTAGGGTTTCCTGCCTAAGCAGGGGGTTGGACTAGAAGACCTCTGAGGTCCCTTCCAACTCTGTTATTCTATATTGATGCTCTGATAACCAGCAGCCATTCCTTTAAACCAACAGCTTTCCTCCAACTATCCCTTATGTGTCACATTCTGCACTACGTGTGGCATAAAAAACAAGCATTTCTGGTTTGTACTTCCCTATTGCAGACCTTATGCAAAGCTGCTAATTGGTATTCTTGTTTCTTTAGATGATCTCTAAAGAAAAAAATATAACTTCAACTCCTGGGACCTGCAGTTTAAAAAAAAAAAAATCAAGGACCAGGCTCAGATACCACGAATCTCTTGACCCTTTAGAGTAGCTGCTTTTTCTTAATTTAAGAAGTAGGGTGGATCCAACTCTCATGCACGGATTAATGACAAGTGTATTCTACTCAACATTTTTAAAGAAATGAACTATTATGATTTTGGATGAGTGCTTATCCATGAGGTTTACTTGAATAGAAATAATTGGTAGCAGCTGCAGTTGTAGCTGTGCTATTGCCCACTCAGATCAAGGTTACATTCTGCTTGTGATATGTTATTAACAATATATGCACTTTGTTTTTGTAATTAGAAAATATGCCTCAATCACTAGACTCGGTGTAAGCCGAAAAACATAAGAACATAAGCATATCCAGCCCAACAGTCTTTTCTCACAGTGGGCCATCAGCTATACAAGGAAGCCAACAAATGTCCCAACAGATGACTTCCAGATGCATCCCATTGCCATCAAGGCAAACAGCCATTATTCCTTAGGACATTCACGAACTGCTCTGACTCTTTTTTGAAGCTAGCCAACCTGGTTACTAGCATTACATCTGAAGGTAGTGAATTCCAAGGTTTAATTATGCATTTGCTGTTTTTATTTTAAAAAATCCTGTTGTCTGCCCCACAATTCTTCCAGAATTGAGTTGACTTTTGGTTTTAATATTTGGGGAAAGTATCTTCTTGTCTGCTTTGTCCACAAAGTGCATAATTCTGAACACTTCATTTCTGCCCTCTCGTAGTCACCTTCTTTCTAGACTAAAAAAACTCCAAGGAGCATAACTTTTCCTTATAGGAAAGCTGCTCCAGCCCTTTGGTCATCTTAGCCATTTTCCTCTTAACCTTCTTTAGCTCCACTATCCTTTAACATTCCAGATGTGGACAGACTATTGAGTTGTATAAAGGCATTATGAAATTGGCATCTCTATTATCGATACAGTATTATTATCCCAAATATGATGTTCGTCTATTTAATAGCAGATCCACATTGTCGATATCTTCATTGAACTGTTCATCATTGTTCCAGGATATCCTTCTTTTTCAGAGGCTAACTTCTTTGGTCCTTGCTCCAATCCCATTAATTTGCATGAGTTATTAGTATTTTAGAGAAGAGCAATAAAGATGATTAGGAAACTGGAGTCTAAAACATACAAAGAACGATTGAAGGAACTTAGTATGTCTAGTTTAATGAAAAGGAGAACTAGGGGGTGACATGATAGCAGTGTTCCAATATCTAAGGATTTTTATTCTCCAAGGTACCTGAAGGCAGGACAGGAAGCAATGGATGCAAGTTAATCAAGAGGAGATCCAACCTAGAACTAAGGAGAAATTTCCTGACCGTTAGAATAATTAATCAGTGGAATGACTTGCCTCGAGAAGTTGTGGATGCTCCAACACTGGATGTTCTTAAGAAGAGATTGGACAATCTCTTCTTAAAAACATTTACCATTTGTCTGAAATAGTATAGGGTTTGCTGCTCGAGCAGGAGGTTGGACTAGAAGACCTACAAGGTCCCCTCCAACTCTGTTATTCTGGTCATGTGAATATTTTTTATTGCTTGTTTATAACTGTTTTACCTGCTTCATGGATGGAACATCAGTTATGAAACTAACCTGATGCATCTTGTCTTAGGCCAAAGTAATCACTAACTCATCTCAACTTGTTCCCCATTCTGGAGCATTTTCAAAGCTTGGAGCTCTGCCCTTCACCTGATGGGTCCTATCTCTGCTTTATTTCTAGACCATTACAAGCAGATGAAACTCAATAAATTGATACAAATTTGTGTAGGGTTTTTCAGTTTTCTTTTCAACTTACAGCTGTTGTAGTTTGCCTATAAAGGCTAGGTTTTCGTCCAAATGAGCCGACAAACACGAAAATTGGATTGTTTATGGAAGCGTTCTGTGCAACATTTTGTTTGTTGAAATGTTTAAAGGTTTCATGCAAAAGTTATGCTACTTTCAGCTTGGAACAACAGTTCAAAGCAAATTGTGCCAACCTTACAGGAAATGTTTTAATGTTATTCCAACCATACTGAAATGTTTTGAGCTCAGATATTTCCAGTGGGAACGGTGTAGGAACACATCCAGTGATGTTGGAATAGTTCAATCAGTGGATTTAACCTTGGAATAGTTTTGTGGTCTCTTTACCATATCTAATATTTGAGCATTATAATAACCAGGTCTGTCAAAGTCTGATCCAAAGAATGCTTTTCCATCTCGACCTTTTTAATGAATACATTTTGATTGCATATTGTTTTTATTATTTTAACGTCTCATTTATGGTATCACTTCAAGATGCTTCAGATTAGGAAACAATATGTATGTTAGTATAATAGCATAGAAATCTGAAGTGTCCTAACATCAATACCAGGAAGACAAAAATCCTGTAAAATCAAACAAATGTTTATTGAAATAGACCCAACATAAAAGCTATGGTGGCACAGTGGTTAGACTGCAGCATTGCAGGCTAATTCTGCCGACTGCCAGGAGTTTGATCCTGACCGGCTCAAGGTTGACTCAGCCTTCGGAAGTCAGTAAAATGAGGACCCAGATTGTTGGGAGGCAATATGCTGACTTTGTAAACTGCTTAGAGAGGGCTGTAAAGCAGTATGAAGTGGTTTATAAGTCTAAGTGCTATTGCTATTTCTACTAGCCGTTGCACTGGTAACAAATTTAGCAACTGTCCCCTAAAGATTTCACTTTCAAAAGTGCAATCTTAGATGGGAATCAAGCTAAGCATTTGCTAATAAGAATAAGAAATTAAGTCTGGAGCCCATGCAAGCTTTAAAGGCAATTTAATGTAATATATGCGATGGTCTCCATTTCTCCTAAAGAAAAACCCACATAGTTTTATAACTTCTGAGGGTACAGCATCAAATCTTGCCAAGTGAGCATCTGTCTATGAGAGGTAGGGACAGGACTATAAAAAATATTCAGGGATAGGGCTGCTTTTATTGTTTTTAATGCTCCCTTAAGAATTATAATGATTTTAGGTGATGATTGATTGATTTTATTGTTGTATTGTTGTATTCTGTATTGTTATATGTTTCCATGAGACGGGCGACCACATAAATTGGATTAACACATTTTTTTAAAAAGTAAAAATAATATAAATGACTCCATCTGAATCATATATGGATATCTCCATAAATAGATTACATGAATATCTCCATAGCATGGATAAAAGGTAAAGGTAAAGGTTCCCCTCGCACATATGTGCTAGTCGTTCCTGACTCTAGGGGGCAGTGCTCATCTCCATTTCAAAGCCAAAGAGCCAGCGCTGTCCAAAGACATCTCCGTGGTCATGTGGCCGGCATGACTAAATGCCAAAGGCACACGGAGCACTGTTACCTTCCCACCAAGGTGGTCCCTATTTTTCTACTTGCATTTTTACATGCTTTTGAACTGCTAGGTTGGCAGAAGCTGGGACAAGTAACGGGAGCTCATCCCGTTACGCGGCACTAGGGATTTGAACTGCTGAACTGCCGACCTTTCAATCAACAAGCTCAGTGTCTTAGCCACTGAGCCACCGCGTGATATCATGCTCAATGCATGAGCATGGATATAAAGGTTAAATTTCTTGTTCTGTTTGTGTGTTTATGTGTATTTCTATGTTCAGAATAGAAACTGCATTCCTACTAAATGAGAACTTCACCTACTTTTTAATAGACTTCTTGTTTTTGTATTTTCAATCATCTTTTTCTCTATACATCTTGGTTTGAGGATAGTTTAGTTAC
This sequence comes from Thermophis baileyi, assembly GCA_003457575.1. NCBI lineage: Eukaryota > Metazoa > Chordata > Lepidosauria > Squamata > Dipsadidae > Thermophis > Thermophis baileyi. The sequence continues at coordinate 182,137 of QLTV01000774.1, read as the reverse complement.
TTGATAGAGAATCAATTTGCTGTAGTGATTAAGGCATCAGGCTAGAAATGGAGAGACGGTGAGTTCTTGTTCGAGTTTAGGCACAAGGCCAGTCATTCTCCCTCACCCCTAGGATGGAAGCAATAACAAATCACTTCTGAAAATCCTTGCCAAGAAAACTGCAGGAACTTGTCCAGGCAATCAGACATGATTGAATAGAAAAACTTGATAATGTTAATGACAGCAACAAGAAACCAGGAGCCAGAATAGAATTCAACAATATTACAAGTTTATTCCATGCAGCCTATACAAGAATCTGATCTATAGCAATAGCAATAGCACTTAGACTTATATACAGCTTTACAGAGCTTTACAGCCCTCTCTAAGCGGTTCACAGAGTCAGCCTCTTGCCCCCAACAATCTGGGTCCTCATTTTACCCACCTCGGAAGGATGGAAGGCTGAGTTAACCTTGAGCCTGGTGAGATTTGAACCGCCGAACTGCAGCTAGTAGTCAGCTGAAGTAGCCTGCAGTGCTGCACTCTAACCACTGCGCCACCTCGGCTCTATCTACTAACGGTTAAGGCAAAATGGTGGCATTGATGGCATCAATCGATTTCTTTTTTTTTTTTTTACCATTAACATTTTTATTGAGTTATAAAGTAATGTAAAATACAAAATACAAAGTAAATAGGAAAGCAGTGGGGAGGGGAAAGGGGGAAGGAGGAGTGAGGAAAGATAAGAAAAGAAAAAAGAAAAAGAAGCATTGACTTCCGACTCTCTCTGCATTAACATCAAATCACAACTTTTTCCTTTTTCATAATAATATGAACAAGCCGTTTCTATAAAGATCTATCAGTTTGATCAGTAAAACTCAAAAATCAAAGTTTCATTATTTTCCACTTCAAGCATGAAGTTCAGAAGCGGTTTCCATGTGGAAACAAAAGTACTTATGTTCTTTTCTTTAATCAAGGTGATCAGTTTTGCCATTTCAGCCAACTCCATCAACTTCTGCAACCTTTACTCGTCTATGCTGGGAATCGAAGTGTCCTTCCATTTTTGCACATACAATAGTCTTGCTGCTGTCAACATATATAACAGCGATGGCGAAACTTTTCAGCACGGAGTGCCGAAAAGGTCACATGGAAACGTCACACGTATGCACACTCGTCGGGACTGTGCTCCAGAAAAGCCGAACTTCCATGTTCTAGTGCACATGCGCGCCCGATGATCAGCTGGCAGTCGTGCATGCGCGCACTGGTTTTCAGCACTGCCGCACGCGTGAAGGACAGCTGATCATCACATGCACATGCGTGCCAGAAACCCAGAAGACAAACAGGCAAGGCCACACGTGCCGGGCAACATGGCTTTGCGTGCCACTTTGGTTCACGCATGCCATAGGTTCGCCATCACGGATATATAATAACAAAGTTCCAAATTTTTTCTCTAGTTCTTTTTCCATTAAACCCAAAAGGAAAAGTTCTGGTTTCATTTTTATCTCCATTTTCAAAAACTTTTCTATTAAAATATGAATCATACTCCAAATTTTATTTTTATTTTTTATTTATTTTTTTTTTGCTTTATCACATGTCCACCATAGATGACAGTGTCAATGGATTTCAAGGGAACTGAACTTAGGTCTCTTTTGGAGTCACAGAGACTCCAAATGGATGATCTGTTTGACCCCAGACTTGGGCTCAGCCTGGTCATCTCCTACAGTTAATCATAGTTAAGTTAAAGAAAGAAGATCTCATTTGTTTGATGAAGCCCCAGCAAAAATTTCAGACTGTTATATTTGTCCTGTATTTATAGTCTGGTTTTTTCTTTTCCTTTTTCCATCCGTGTTATTTTAAATAGGATCACATGAGTCTCAAAACTGTTATGTTGGGAAATTTACATACAACATTTAGTAGAAGAACAAACGTAAAAAGAAATATTTTTAAAAACAGGCAAGTTTGGAATATGTGGATGGATGCTTAAGGAAGCAATGGCTAGAAGGGGTATTTTCTATGATGAGTTTAAATTTAAAAATAATAATATCCTTTTAAGAGTAGCGTGAAGAAATAAGTCGTGATTGTAATCTCTGACATCTAGAAACAAGCGGTGTCCACAGGCCAAATTGATGTGTGAAAGTCATCCCTGTGATGACTAGTTCCCTTGAGATGCAATCTAAGTGACAACTGGTTGGTTCTGAAAAGCCACAATACACATTTTTAAAGGCTAATTAAATGTTTATTTAAAGACAAAAGAATGTTACAATGGAGAAGGCCCTCTCAAAAAAAAATATGAGGGGAGAGAAATCATCCAAATTGCTTTTATTTATCCTTTAACACAGTTATTTTATGCTGCATGACAACCTAGATTAAAAATAAGGGAAGAAACATGCTTCCAGTGTTATCTGCAAATAGTTCTTGTTTACCATACTCTGCTCAGGGCGCCGGGGGGGGGGGGGACGACGACGACAAAGACAAAGGGGAGTTATTCAACTCTCCATTTTGTACATTTTCCAACTGGCCTGAAGTGTTATTGGAGAAGTTTAACCCTAATTAATGGGTGAAAAAGGAAATAATATAAAATAAAAGTAGTCAGTATAAAATGAAATAATATAAAATAAAGTAGCCAAGGCTCCTTCAAAAAAAAAAAAAAGCCAATGCAATCTTAGACTGCATTAATAGAGGGATAGAATCAAGATCATGTGGAGTTCTAGTACTGCTTTGCAAATCCTTTGTAAGGCACCACTTGAAATACTGCATCCAGTTCTGGTCACCGCAATATAAAAAAGTTGAGACTTTGGGAAGAGTGTACAAAAGAGCAACAAGGGTGATTAGTAGGTTGGAGACTAAAACTTATGAAGAACTGTTACAGGAATTGGATAATGTCTAGTCCAGTAGTGGGTTCTAAATGCTTTTGCTACTGGTTCATGCGCGTGCTCGCGTGCGCGACACTTCTGCGCATGTGCAGAAGCGTCCCGGCGGGTGGGTGGAGCCTCCCGCCGCCACCGCTACCGGTTCGCAGAACCGGGCCAAATCGGGAGCAACCCACTGCTGGTTTAGTTTAATGAAAAGAAGAACTAGAGGGGACATGATAACAGTGTTCCAATATTGAGAGGCTCCTACAAAGACAAGGATTTCCAAAGGACCAAAAGGCAAGTTGAGAAACAATGGATGAAAACTAACCAAGGAGAGAAGCAATCTAGAACTAAGAAATTTCCTAACAGTGAGAGCAATCAACCAATGGAACAGAAGTTGCCTTCAGAAGTTGTGAGTGCTCCATCACTGGAGGCTTTCACAAGGAGACTGGACAACCATTTGCCTGAAATGGTATAGTGTCTCCTGCTTGAGCAGGGCATTAGACTCTGAGGTCCCTTCCAACTCTATTATTCTATGTTCTATGTATAGAGGGATGCTATTGCATTGTAGTACTGTATATCAATTATTTTACCTTCAGCTGTTCTTGTATTCTTCACAAAATGAAAAGTGGTGTATAACGGAAATTTTGTAAATCATGCAAAATCTGTTCTGAGTCATTGATTCAGTTTGGATTTGAAACTGTTTTCTGAAACATCCAATATGTTTCAGAAAAAAAAAATCAGTCTGAATATCTGAATTAAATCACTCAATTACATCAATTTGGTTCAGGTTATTGAATTGACATGGAAAAGAGTCAAAACTGTGTTGTGTGGTAATCATCGGAGTTGTCTAAATTTATTTGGAGCATCCAATTTGATTGGATGGTTTCAATTGATTTGAAGATTCAATTTTCTCCAATTTGATTTGGAAAAATTTCCCAATGGTGAGAGCTATCAACCAATGGAATAGCTTTCTTTCACAAGTTGTGGGGTGCTCCATCACTGGAGGTTTTCAAAAAGAGACTGGACAACCACTTGTCTAAAATGGTATAGGGTCTTCTGCTCATGCTGTTGTGGTCCGCCAGCGGCCAGAGGAGCTGGCAGCAGATTCGGACAGGGAGGATGTTGGGGAGGAACATGGGCCAGTCCTGGAGTCTGGGGAAGGCTCTGACGAGTGCTCTGCATTGGAGGCAGAGATGGGGCCAGGGCAGTCTGACAGTTATCAGTTGCCTTTGGAGTCAGACATCAGTGAGGCAGACGAACAGCTGGAGCCTGTTCCCAGTGTGCGCATGTGCAGAGCTGCCAGATGAAGGGAACAGTTAAGGAACAAGGGTCGACTTGGGAGTAAGGCCGCAGGTGGACGATGAATGGCCCCTCCCATAGGGAATAAAAGAGGAGCGAAAGGGGAGGGGAGTTTGCAGGAGACAATTAGTTCGCTTAATTGGTTCATGACTCTCAGAGACTCCTTGCCCTGGCAGCTCTCCAAGCCAGATAAGGTCTGTGACTGTCAATTTACCCTTGAAAGACTTTACTGGATGTGAATGAGAAGAATTCACAGTAACTTAATAAAAAAGGGTTTTTGTCGGGACAAGGAGTCTGCTTCGTGGTTTAGCAATAGCAATAGCACTTAGACTTATATACCGCTTTACAGTGCTTTCCAGCCCTCTCTAAGCGGTTCACAGAGTCAGCATATTGCCCCCAACAATCTGGGTCCTCATTTTACCCACCTCGGAAGGATGGAAGGCTGAGTCAACCTTGAGCCGGTGAGATTTGAACCGCTGAACTGCTGAACAGTCAGCTGAAGTAGCCTGCAGTACTGCACTCTAACCACTGCGCCACCTCGGCTCTTGGGAACGCCTAGGTCAGAACACATGCAGGGCGTTGGAGTAGAAGACCTCCAAGGTTCCTTCCAACTCTATTATTCTATGTTCTATGTATTTAGCAACTACAAGTTCCTCTTGAAAACTTTTACAAATATGTGGAGATCTTTCAGAGGAATATCCACTGCCAATATAAATCTTCACTTCTGCCAGTTTTTAAGAAATTGACAATCAGTCTTGGTTCTTTTATTTGTCCAGTATTTTATCGTGGCAGACTGATATCATTTATTTATAAAACAAGAAAATAATATCCTAAGGTAATGCACCTGACGAACTTTTCATGTTTAAGTGACAGCGATAGGAGGAACAGGACAGGATATAAAAAATAATTCTCATGAATAAGAATTTCCATTATAAGAAGATATTAAAATGACACTGTGTCAAATTCTTTATGTTCAGCAGCATTTATCAATGTTGCAAACATGACAGTTGGAATCAAAAGGACCGGCTTATTAAACATCTATGTCATAATATGTGTTCCTGTGAAATATTAAAAAGAAATAAAACTATACTTTACTTGTTCTAAATTTGACACGTATTTTATTTTATGTTATTTATCAGCCGTATTTCATCCTTCTCTTTTTTTGGGCTTAACGGTGAGGTTTCTCAGCGGCTTTTGAGAAGCAGAAGTTGAATTTATTTCAATTTGTGACTGATCTTTGCAAAGGCTTCGGATTCTGATAGGAAGTAAAAAAAAAAAAAATGAGAGGAACCTTCTTTTGAAAGGGAAGAAAATCTTAAATGGCATAGTAGTGTGAAGACACTCTCCATCTATCTTCACCATAATTAGAACATGAAGAGAGTGGAATAGTGTAGTTTGATATAGATATATAAATGGGCAATGCAGACACAAACATAAACACATACACAGATACCCTAATATAGGAAGTCCTTGACTTACAACAGTTCACTTAGTCACCATTCGAAGTTACCAGGGGTGGGTTCTAACTTACCTCACTGCCTGTTCACTTCCTCCCACGCCACGTGGCCGTGCCGCATGGGCGCGCACGCGCAAAGTGCACGCACGCATGCGCAGTGCCAAAAATTAAAAAAAATCCCCAAAAAAGCCAAAAACAAGATGGCGACACATGCGCAGTGCCGGAAACTCGGCTTCTGCACATGTACAGAAGAAAAAATAATAATAACCCCCCCATTTTTTTTCAAAAAAAAAATCCCCCCAAAAAGATGGTGCCATCCACGGATCGGCACCGACCGAACCGGCTCCGTGACATCACCGTGACACCACCAGCGGGTTGCTACCGGTTTGGGTGAACCGGTCTGAACCAGGAGCAACCCACCTCTGGAAGTTACCATATTTATTTGTTTATTTGTTACCCCAATCTTCCCTATAAGGGGGGTTACAATTACCCTGTTAATTGCTCTTGGCTTTTCCATATAAGTTCTATTTTAATTTACTTTTTTTTTATTCCATACTAGACAACCTGTGCCACATTAAGCCATCATTTCAGAGAGATATTTTTTAAAAACCTAAATAGATAAACAGAATGATCAACAGCGGGCAAAAAAGAAGTGGGAGGTGGAGTAACTTTCAACTTTCTGCTGGCTTCCCTATTGAGAGTGGGAATCTGGCAAGGACCATCAGAAATCTTCCTTCCTTCCTTCCTTCCTTCCTTCCTTCCTTCCTTCCTTCCTTCCTTCCTTCCTTCCTTCCTTCCTTCCTTCCTTCCTTCCTTCTTTCTTTCTCTCCTTCTTCTTTTTTTTTTTTTTTTCTTTTCTTTTCTTCTTTTTACTACACTTAATGTTTTATTAATTGTTTTCTTTTCTTCAGTGGAATTTATAAGCAAACATAATAACAAAA
>QLTV01000774.1:137188-150416 GCA_003457575.1 Thermophis baileyi | reverse complement strand
AAAATGTTACATATAAAAAAATAATTTAATTTATTGGAAACCAGATTCCAGTTGAAGGCTAGGGTAAGCTCCCCAGTAGTAAGAGTACTTGACCCATGGAATCACTTTCTGATAATGGGTTTATTTATTTATTTATTTATTTTGCAAAATTTGTATGCCGCCCAACTCCCGAAGGACTATATGTAACATACAGTGTGTGTATGTATGTATGTATGTGTGTGTGTGTGTGTGTGTGTATGTATGTATGTGTATGTATATATATATATATATATATATATACAGACACACACACACACACACACACACACACACACACACACACACACACATACCGTGTTTCCCCGAAACTAGGACTGTCCCGATAATAAGCCCAATTGGGCTTTCGAGTGCATGCGCTAGAATAAGCCCCCCCGAAAATAAGCCCCCCCCAAATACTTAGACGCATGCACAGCTGCCGCGCAAACAATACTACGTGAGGAGGCGAGGCTGGAGAGGAGGGAAAGGGAGGGGGGAACATGTCCCACGTTCCCCACACACACCTGCCATCCACAAACCCTAGCTTGCACACCTGGTCTGGCCTCGCAGGCTCTGTTAATTCCGAAGATTCCGGAGCTCGTGCAGTCCGACAGGAAACTCCACCGCAGACAAAATGACCCTCCCCACGCATGCCCCTTTTCCCTGTCTGCGGCTTTCCCCCAGACTTGGTTAGTTGGGCACTGGTTGTTTGCAGAAGGCAAAGCGGGGTCTGTCCGTCGCTCCGACTGGTGGGTGTAAAAGTCTTCCTGGTGGCACTTGGCTGTTAAATAAATCATTGGGAAGAGAGTGCACGACTATCTCTCTCCCCCCCTGCCACCACCCTTTCACGCCCCCCAGCTTCCTTTCCAACTGGAGAATTACACAACCCTGCTGATGCACGTCTCCTGAGCATCCTGCCTGCCCTGAAAAGGAGCCGGGATTCGGCGCTGGGCTACGCTGAGAGCTGGCTTCATTCCAAATAAATAATAAAAGCCACCGAGCCAGCCGAGATCGGCAGGCCAGATTCGGGGAGCTGAACATGCTGCTGCTGCCCGGGAGGACAAGAAAGTGAGACATGGGCTCTCTTGCAGTGCCTCCTCTCTCTCTTCTTCTCCTGAGTGGCAGTGGTGCATCTGGCTCACCGAATCTGGCCTGCTGATCTTGGGCGGCAGCGGCTCTGACCCGATCCTCGCCGGCAATGCTGCGGGCAAGAACCGGCCACGCCAATCCCGCTTTATGGCTGTGAAGATAGCCCGCACCGGCCACTGCTCAGAGCTCCAGCACCACTCCCCCTCCCCCCAGTCCCAGGTCAACAAGGCTAGGACTGGCAAGAGTTTTTTTGTGGCTGCTGTTTTTGCGGCGGCCACTAAGAGAAGGGACGCGCGAGCTAGGGTTTGTGGGAGTGGCATCCGTGAGGCCATTCCGCATGGATGGCAGGTGCGTGCGGGGCATGTTCCCCCCTTCACCCCCTGCCTTGCCTCATCACCTCGGGAAGCAACAAAAATGCTGCCACGATTGCTGGAGGCGGCGGACTGAGCGGCACCGGTGAAGCAGCTGCTTGGTGCTCCGGCACCAGTCTCACTGCCATGGGCCGAGGTTTAGGGGCCTCCTGCACCCCCAAAATAATAAGACCCCCCCAATAATAAGGTCAAGGCCATATTTCTGGGGTCAAAAGAAAATAAGACCCTGTCTTATTTTCGGGGAAACACGGAAACACTGCATGCGCAGTGCAAAAATATTTAAAAAAAAATTATCCCTCCAAAAAAGCCAAAAACAAGATGGTGACGCATGCGCAGTGCTGGAAACTCAGCTTCTGTGCATGCACAGAAGAAAAAAAACCTGGAAAAAATTCCAAAAAAATAAATGATTCAAAAAAAAAAAAAGATGGCGGGGCCCACGGGCCGGCCCCGCCCGAACCGGTTCCGTGATGTCACCGTGACGTCACCAGTGCGGTGGCAGCGCCGACCAGCCACTCACCAGCTGATCGCCTCTGTGTCCATGCACACACCTCCGGTCGGGATTCACAGGGTCCTGAAGCATGTCGCCGGCCCGGCCACACCGCTGCGGCCGGATGCTGGGTGACCAGCGGGCATGTCTGGCCCTGGACTATAAAGTGCACTGGGAGGCAAGAGCTCCCAGCGCTGACTTTGCACGGAACTGTGTGTTATACTCATTGTGTACCAAGGCTCCGGACTTCTGTTGTGGATTAAAGTCTGGGTTACTGAGCTGCTCGGTTTCCTGTGTGTTTGCTTTGATCCTCACCCAGTCCAGGCCTGGACCTTTGAGACCTGGTTTTCATCAAAAGATTTATGATACGGTAATGATGCTTCTCAGACTTGTAATTGTGTGCTTTTTCTGGATTTGGATTTGCTGGCACCGGACAATAATATCAGGCAACTCTGAGAGAATCATAGCTAAAGAAGAATTCCAATATTTGATAGGACATTTTCATAGAGCCGAGGTGGCGCAGTATACACACACTGTATTTTTTGGACTATAAGACACACCTAGATTTACAGGAGGAAAAGAAAAAAAAATAGTTTTTGGCCTCCGCACGTCACGTTTTTGCCCTCCCTGGCCCCCAGAAGCACTCTGCAGTGTGGTCTCCACATGGCCCGTTTTCACCCAAAATGCACCCATTTTTGGCCTTCAGAGTGCTTCTGGGGGCCGTGGAGGGCAAAAACGTGATGTGTGGAGGATTCGGGAGCCCCAAAACGGGCCCGTATTCGGTCTATAAGTCGCACCAAAATTTTCACCCACTTTTAGGGGTGGGGGAAGTGTGTCTTATACTCTGAAAAATATGGTGTATGTGTGTGTGTGTGCGTGTGTGTGTGTGTGTGTATATATTGAAAGGAAAGCAGGATGGAGAGAGTGTTAATTCCCTTTTTTAAGCATAGCTGCAGTGCAGATCAAGCCATTCTAGATATTCTTTGTTTGAAAAAGGGCTTAGTCCACCTGCCATCTTCTTGCTATGTAACCATTTCCATTTCAATTCTTTTACTCTTTTGATTGCATCTTATACTTTCGTTTGTTCTCTAATCCATGTGCAGGTCTTTCTATTTTGTCTTATACATTGCCGAGCATGTATCTTCCATGACTCTTTGTGCCACTCATAGCTTCTGATTGATTGAGAGGTTAGTGTCCATGTAACACTGGCATATGTTAGAGCAGGTAGCACACACTGATCGAAAACTCCCTGTCAGGAAATTTCCTTCCTTCCTTCCTTCCTTCCTTCTCCCTCCATCCCTCTGCTCTTATCTGCCATGTATTCTATCTACCTACCTACCTACCTACCTACCTATCATATTATATATATGTATGGTGTGTGTGTGTGCGTGTGTATGAAGGTTCCAAGTAATGAACCCAACCAATTCAGCAAGTCTGAGACTTTTAGCTTTCTCAAAGAACTGCTTTATTGAGTACATCATTTTGGCACAGTTGAAAACCAAACCAGCTCTGGCTATTTCCCACGCTTTCAGTATAATTAAAGATTAGACAGCTCTCTATCTCCTTGTCACAGGTCACGTTGTCCAGTTAGGTGTTCTGGTACAGGGATGGGTTCTGGATCCTTTTGCTGCCGGTTCATTAGGGTTGCGCCAGGAGCGCGCACCCGCAGCAAGCAAAAATTAGCTTCTGTGCATGCGCAGAAGCAAAATCTAAGATGGCGGCACCCACAGAGACACCGACAGAACCGGCTCCATGACATCATCGCCGATTTACTAACAGTTCTAAAGAACCGGTTAGAACCAGTAGGAACCCACCTCTGTTCTGGTGTCTCCTTGGCAACCTCTCCTGTCTATCTCTCTCTCTCTCTCTCTCTCTCTCTCTCTCTCTCTCTCTCTCTCTCTCTCTCTCTCTCTCTCTCTCTCTCTCTCTCTTCTCTAAAATATTTAAGAAGGATTGAAGTTGATACTATAGCATACTGTGCGACTACTGAGAGATATTTGGCTGTGAACAGAGAATTGAAGTCAGATTGATCTGATGATAAGATAAAACAAATTAGAACGGCCAAGGTATTTAGTCAAAAGTGGAAATAATAATTCCTGGCATGCAGAGAGGACAATAGAGCATAAAATTTTCCATCAATTCACTTCTTACACTGTATAGGCGGAGTGTCAGCTGTTACATTGTACTCTCTAATTGAACTTTAAATGGTGGTTGGGGTGCCCAGATATTTGACAATCTTCATGAAGATTGGCTGATATTGGACAGCTAAGCAGTCTTGATGATTGGAGTTCAGCTGATGCACATGGGATGCATAGAATAAAGCATGTTCAATACATCAAAGTTAATTTTCCTCTGCACCTCCCCGGACCTAAATCAATCTCAGTGCCATGTAGACACCAAAAAAGGTTCATGTCTAATGAAAACATCTGCCTTGTAACTGTAAACATATGAAAGATCAGAAGCTTTAAGTAAAGTGGGAGAAGATTTGTAACGTTCCTTGAGCTGATTTTAACTGGCTTGCTCTGTTGACGCCCTGGGTCTCAAGGAGGAGACACCTGCAGTTGGAGATCCAGCGCAAACAAATAAGACCCCAGGAAGATCATGTTGATGGAACAGATTGCAGTTTTGGAGAATAGATCTAATGCAATAGGGGCTTATATTTGTAGTTCGGGTGTAGGATGAGGGTGAACGTTCATTCTCTGAGCTGGTGGGTTGGTTTCCAAACATTTCACGATAGCAATAGCACTTAGACTTATATACCGCTTTACAGTGCTTTACAGCCCTCTCTAAGCAGTTCACAGAGTCAGCATATTGCCCCCAACAATCTGGGTCCTCATTTTACCCACCTCGGAAGGATGGAAGGCTGAGTCAACCTTGAGCCGGTGAGATTTGAACTGTTGAACTGCAGCTCGCAGTCAGCTGAAGTAGACTACAGTACTGCACTCTAACCACTGCGCCACCTCGATGCAGGCTAGGTAATATCTTCAGCGGAATTTAGGGGATGTCAGTGTTCTTCTGTTTATAAGGGCTTGTTGTGGCCCGCCAGCAGCCAGCGGAGCTGGTGGCAGACTCAGACAGTGAGGAGGTTGGGGAGGAACATGGGCCAGTCCTGGAGTCTGGGGAAGGATCTGATGAGTGCTCTGCGTCAGAGGCAGAGATGGGGCCAGGGCCGTCTGACAGTTATCAGCTACCTTTGGAGTCAGAGATAAGTGGGGCTGAAGAACAGCTGGAGCCTGTTCCTGATGTGTACATGCGCAGAGCTGTCAGGAGAAGGGAACAATTAAGGAACAGAGGTCAACTCAGGAGTAAAATCACAAGAGGATGCTGAATGGCCCCTCCCATAGGGAATAAATAGGAGCAAAAGAGGAGTGGTGTTTGCAGGAGACAATTAGTTCATTTGTGTGAAGATTTGCTTATCTGAGAGACTCCTTGCCAAGTATTTCCTTGTACAGCGTTGCGTCAAGAAGCTATCGGCCTGGCAACTATCCAAGGACTGATAAGGTCTGTGGTTGCAATTCACCCTTGAAAGACTGTTTGCTGGGACTTTGCTAGATGTGAATGCTAGGAATTCACATTAGGCAAATAAAAAAGGGATTTTTTTCAGGACAAGGAGTCTGTTTCGTGATTTGGTGAAGCCTGGGTCAGAACAGGGCTTCAGGTGTAGGTGGGTCAAGTTAGGGTCTTGTGATGGGTCAGCCATGAGTCATCAATGAGTCTTGTGATGGGTTTTGTGATAAGGAGATTACATCAGGTCACGTTCATTGGGGGATGGGCTGCTGCTGATGGTGTGTGTTTGTGTGTGTGTGAGTTGGTTGAGGCTGTTGATTTGGATTCTGAGGGGTTCGTAGGCTGGTTGTAGGTCAATGTGTCTTGTTGATGGAATTGCTTGTGGAGTGCCAGGCTTCAATGAACTCACCCACCATGGTGGGTGGTAGCATGGCCGATGATTTTTGTGTTGCTCCAATTGAACTGGTGTTGTTTGGTGTCAGTGTGGGTAGAGATTAAGGATTTGGGATCATGGTATTTGACTGCCAGCCAGTGTTCATGAATCCTAGTCAGGGGTGGGTTCTAACTTACCTCGCCGCCAGTTCGCTTCCTCCCGCGCCGCATGGCTGCGCGTGCATTGCGTGCTGTGTGACCACTTGGCTGCGCATGCGCAGTGCCAAAAACTCAGCTTCTGCGCATACGCAGAAGCAAAACAAGCAAAAAATTCCCCCCAAAAAATTCCCCCCAAAAAAGATGGTGGCGCATGCGCAGTGCTGAAAACTCGGCTTCTGCACATGCACAGAAATAAAAACCAGCAAAAAATCCCCCCCCCCAAAAAAAGAATTCCAAAGAAAAAAAAATTCCAAAAAAAAGATGGTGACGTCACCACCGGTTCTATAGAACCGGTACGAACCAGGAGGAACCCACCTCTGATCCTAGTTTTTAACTGACATGATGTTTGTTCCACGTAGATAGATCCAGTGTCAGCAAGGAAAGCATGACTATAACCTATATATATAACCGTCTTGTATCTATTTTCAGTTTTACATACATACCATTTTTTCCAATCAACGATAATTAATAATACTAATACAATTCCATCAAGTAATATTGCATCTATTAATATATGCTAATATATTTTATTGTATACAGCATGTTTTATCTTATTCATTCATTTATTTATTTTTTTAATTACATATATGAAAAACCTTTTATTTGATTAACAATTAAGAATTTGTAGTACTAGTACAATTCCATTAATTCATATTATATTTACTAATACATAATCTACTTTTCTTCCTCCCTTCTTAATCTTTCCTTTTTGAAACATTTTCTCTTGGTCTCTCTAACATTCCATTTTGCATTAATTTTCTGGTTATCCTTTTATCCCATTCTCTTAGCTTCTCCCCCCCCCCCTTTTTTTTTAGTTTTATGTGTATTTTATCTTTTCTTCTGAATCTTTTCTATCACCTTTTGATAGATTGTTTGTATAACCCTCATCAGCATTTTGCTTTTTCGCTTCTTGTTGTTTCCCTCTTTACATTTTAGCTGTTTCTTTTTTGGGAAGTATTTCCCCTTTTTCCTCTCTACTCTTTCTGTACCACTGTAAATCTCAGTGAAATTGTCTAATTAATTTTCCTTTCTGTCTTCTTTTCCCTCATTATTAGTTTCTTGTTTCTCATTTGTATTCTCTTTTACCAATTCTTGCTTTTTATTTTCATCTTCTTTTTGCTCATTATTAATTTCTTGATTCTCACTTGTATTCTCTTTTGCCAATTCCTCTCCTATTTCCTGTTCTATATTTTTCAGCAGTTTTTCTGGCTCTATAATACCTTTTAATATTACATACGCATTTTTTAATATCCCAAGCAATTCTTCATACCTCCAAAGCTCCATTTTCAATTTACCATTTTTTTCGACTTTTATATTATACCATGATTAATTAACTTCCTCTTCTCATTTTCCAATTTTAATTTCCAGTCCCAATTTTAGTCCAAACTAATTCAAAAGTCTGATATCTTCTGCAGCCTTAGAAAAACTAAATCAAACAATGAGAAGGAACCAGGCACTCCTTAAAAATTCTGGGATATATGGCAAATTCTGAACACATACATTTGCTTTGTTCCTTTCCTAAAATAAAGTTTCTGCTTTTCCCTGTACCACTGTCAGTCCATAAGAAAGAAGTCACATTCAATATACATAATGGATGGATCAAAGTCCATCAACTTCCCTCAAGGAAGGACAAAAGAAAAGAATTAAATCTGACATTTCATTTCCTCCTCTAGATCTTCTACATATCTGTTTAAACAGATTATAAACAACATTGGAAGTAGAACAAGATCTAAATATCTCAGAAGCTTCATCTTGTCATTAACAGAGCAAAGTTTGGTTAGGCAGGTTTGCAGGTGTGGCTCGGTGAAAACAAAACAAAACCGGAGTCTGGTTTGTCTTGATAAGTCAAATGCGTTGATTCAGCCGAATAAAGACGGGTCCTCCTAAAGGTAGAGGAACCCCGAACACAGTGTGAGACAGATATTTATACATTTCTTTGCTTTTGTTGGGTTACATAAGAGCACACAGCAGGTAAGGTATAGAAATATAGAAATTATAACAATAGTCAAGCATGCCTTCCGTGGTTTTGGTCACAAGCGAAAATCACAGGCTAGTGGTTTCCTTAGGGACTTTCTATGACCTCGAAGGCCCGCTGAGGCCCAAACTTTAATTGTGCCATCTCAACATAAGTTCCTTTAAGGCAATCACCAAATCCATCAGATTCCTGATGAACAGTTTCTCAACACTTTAGAAACTAAACAGAAAAAAATAACACAACAGAATAATTACCATCATAAATTGTATGCCTGTCTGCTATTTTCTATTTAACAGAATAACAAAGTGAGGAAGGGACCTTGAAGGTCTTCTAGTCCAACCCCCTACTCAAGCAGGAAGCCCTATACCATTTCAGACAAATGGTTGTCCAATCTCTTCTTAAAAACCTCCAGTGTTGGAGCACCCAAAACCTATAGAGGCAAGCCATTCTATCGATTAATTGTTTTTACTGTCAGGAAATTTCTCCTGAGTTCTAGGCTGCTTCTCTCCTAGTTTTCATCCATTGTTTCTTGACCTGCCTTCAGGAGAATAGGTTGACCCCCCTCTTCTTTGTGACAGCCCTAATAAAGAGAATTATTATAAAATTGTATGGAGGTGGTACCTAACTCCGGTCAGATTAAACATTATGAATCAGCAGCACTCAGCGAACTGCTGGAGAGGTTGTGAGGAAAAAGGAACGTATCTACATATGTGGCGGGAATGTAAATTTGTGCAAAAATTGTGGAAGATGGTGTTTAAGGAGATTGAAGAAATTGTTGGAATAAAGGTGGAAGAGGCACCAAAGACCCCCCCTCTTCTTTGTGACAGCCCTTTAAATATTGGAAGAAACCAATTCGAATTTGGTACTTCCAATTTCATCCCAACTATGATGTTTCTACATTCAGTAGTATCAAAATTTACTGGGAGGTCCAGAAAAATGAAGAGTGATAATGGCAGCATCCCTGTCCTGTCTCTAGATAGTCTGCATTCATGATGCATTTCTCTTTGACATTGCTGTTAATGATTGAAGATGAAAATATATGGTCCAGATAACATTTCCTTTCCATAGTCATTGCAAACAAGGATGCAAGTATTTTACAAACCCCAGCATTAAAATCAGAGCTGGTTTTTTTTTTCCATGCACCCACCCCCTCCCCATTCCATATCATTAAAGCACATTGCACAGATGGTTCCCAATATCTAATTAATAAAACATGACAGGGTGTGAATGATCATGTAATCATTCATGTTTATGCACAGTGTTCAGGTCATTAAATCCTTGCTTTTAAATCAAAATATCTCTGTATGATTTCTGGGAAGCTTGCTTCTGTTTAAAAATTCTGGCTGCCTCTGTAAACTCTGAGCTTAACTAATCAGGGGAGAAGCTTCTGTTGACTTTAAAATGTTTCCTGACAGTGGGAGAAATATAAGCCATCTTCAATAATTAAAAAAAAACTACCCCACATTTGTAGAGTTTAATTGCAAGCATCACTCAAGTGCTTCATGTTTTGTTGGTTTATGACTCATGGCCACCCCATCCTCTTGTGACAGTTGTCCCATTTGACATTATAAAATGATACAACTCTCAACGGCATCAGAGAAAAAAATAAGGCAGAGGTGAAGAAAGCACAAGTGAAGAAAGCGTAATTATACGTGTCAATAAAGTAGGAAAATTGGAACTTCTTTTGAGCTGCCTGACTTGTTGGGAAATGTTTACTCTTTGGAACCATAGGAATAAGTCAATATTAAATAATCCATACCCATCTCAGTTCTTTGACCGCTCTCCTTTTAACGTTGCTGGGAAGAAACTTTCCTGTTGCATCTAATAAACAGACTTCTGTCACAAGGGATCCATTAGTTCAGGGGTATCAAACTCAAGGCCCAGGGGCCGGATCCGGCCCACGAGGTGCTTAGAACTGGCCCATGGTGACTGGCCTGCGGTGCCTCTGCCAGCAAAAATGGATCTCGGGAGGGCTCTGTTTTCACTGGCAGAGGGTTGCAGGAGGCCGTCACAGCTGAAAACGTGCTCAGGAGCCCGTTTTTGCTGGCAGAGCACTCGGGCCACCACAGGCACCCCTGACATGAGTGACATCGAGCTGGCCATGCCCAACCTGGCCACACCCACCCTGGCCCCTCAAGGTCAAACACAACCTGGATGCGGCCCTCAATGAAATCGAGTTTAACACCCCTGCATTAGTAGAAAAACCGTTTTCTGATGTTCCAAAAGTTTCCTTCCTCCCTCTCATTCTTAGAAGGGATCAGAATTTCTTTAGAATGGCTCATCCTGTTAAGGTTACATTTTGGATGGGAGATGAGCAGCCCTGCTATTGTTGACTTTACAATGACTTATCTAGTGGTCCCTGGTTCTTTGTGATGATTTCTTTTGGGACGTAATTAAAATGTAGGGAGCCAAGAATGCTGCAGACCAATGCAGTTATGGCTGCCTAATGAAAGATACATCTTTGAACCACCTCACAACAACAACAACAACAGCAGCAGCAGCAACAGCAACAGCAACAGCAACAACAAAAATACAGTAAACACATCCTGAGAATTTCACCATGGTTCATTTCCCTTTGAAAAAAGCAATCTTTTTTCCATTAAATTACCTGATAATGTTGGGGAAAAAAACCCACTCTAATTATATTTTAGAATAGAATAGAATAAGAGTGAGAAGGGACCTTGGAGGTCTTCTAGTCCAACCCCCTGCCCAGGCAGGAAACCCTACACCACTTCAGACAAATGGTTATCCAACATCTTCTTAAAAACGTCCAGTGTTGGAGCATTCACAACTTCTGGAGGCAAGTTGTTCCACTGATTAATTGTTCTAACTGTCAAGAAATTTCTCCTTAGTTCTAAGTTGCTTCTCTCCTTGATTAGTTTCCACCCATTGCTTCCTGTTCTGCCCTCAGGTCCTTTGGAGAATAGCTTGACCAGGGGTGGGGTCTAACTTACCTCGCCACCGGTTCGCTTCCTCCCGTGCCGCGTGGGCACACGCCTGTGCGCGCATGCAAAGTGCCAAAAACCCAGCTTCTGCGCATGCACAGAAGCAAAAAAACAGCTTCTGCATGTGCGCAGAAGCCAAAAACAAAATGGGGCAGTAAATACCACCTCTGACTGCCCCTGCCTCCATCTATTCTCTGCCTCCCGAGTCCCAGCTGATCGGGAGGAAATGGGGATTTTTCAGTATCCTTCCCCTGCCATGCCCACCAAGCCACACCCACCAAGCCACGCCATACCACACCCACCAAGCCACGCCCACAGAACCGGTAGTAAAAAAAAATTGAATCCCACCACTGGACTAGACATATCCAGTTCCAGCAACCGTTCTTTATATGTTTTATCCTCGAGTCCCCTAATCATCTTTGTTGCTCTTCGCTGCACTCTTTCTAGAGTCTCAACATCTTTTTTACATCGTGGCGACCAAAACTGGATGCAGTATTCCAAGTGTGGCCTTACCAAGACATTATAAAGTGGTATTAACACTTCGCATGATCTTGATTCTATCCCTCTGTTAATACAGCCTAGAACTGTGTTGGCCTTTTTGGCAGTGCTGGCTCATGCTGGCTGTCTCTAAATATTTTCTCTAGTTCTTTGTTCTCTAGACTTATTTATAAGGTGGAACCTCCTTTGAAAATGATTTGGAAGAGGTGCTTTGCAAGACACCAGCACTTTTTAATGCAACGATGTCTTGCATCAGACTTCTGCATGAGATTGAAAAAAAAGATATGGCTGCTTTAATGGATCATATTAACCCAGTGACTGTTTTAATGAACTGCGTTAAGGATGCACTTGCTTTAATTAACTGGATTACTGAGTCACACTAAAGATGCTGCTGCTTTAATGAACAGCATGAAGGGATAGGGTTTGCTGTCTGAACTGTACTTGAAATCCAGTCCAGTTCCGCCTTTATGAATGGTCAGCTTACAGCTACAACAGAAATACTTGAAATACAAAAGATTGTTGGACATTCAGCTGGGCTAAAATGTGTTTTTATGCACTTTCGTTTCCCTAATGCCCTTTGTAGATTTAATAAGATGTTCTTCTTAAACAATGAAAGGAAAGGAAAGAAACATCTTCCCAATGTCAAGTGTTAATTTCTGCATCGAGGCTTAAAAATGTATACAAGCAACAGTCATCTGCTGTACCAACCTAAATAACTGCTCCACGTATATGTTGTCTAGCAACCTGGCAAAGTTAAAGAAATTTGTTTTGTTCGATTCCACCTGAGTTTCTTGCATAGCATATCAAGTGCATATGCTGCTTCTCTGCTCTACCAGACAACAATGTTGGGGAGCTCATTTATTTGAATCTGTGGGCTGGTGAAATAAAGTTCAGAAAAAAAAATAATAAGCTAATTTTTTTTTAATTCACTGAATCTGGTCTGCTTTGATATTGCATTTAGAGGTCAGACACATTCCAATTCTGATTTAACCTGCATTCTTCTGCTCTATCGGTTCATTCCCCCCCACCCACCCACTGCATTGCATATAACCGATGATCTAATTTTAAATGCTTTCATCTATTTGTGCGTTCTCTTCTTCTGCTTCCCTCGTAAATATTTTGCAGCGATTTAGAAAGCGCAATAATAGTTCGGTGACAGATTTTTGATAATGGCTTAGCACCAACTTACAACTGAACCCCGAAACATATTTCGTCTTCCAAATGGCACACGGCACAAAGTTATATACCTTTTTTTAATGGAAACGTCTCTGAACTCCCTACATTTTGAATTATTTTAATGAAACAGCGTGTGTCTTATGAGGGTGGTGGTAATGCCATAAGCAATAGGGATGTAATGGATGAAATATGGTGCAATGTTATTCCTAGACCTCTTACTAAACATTAATTACATATTTATTTAACCAATTAAGCATGAAAGTTACATTATTGTCGGGGATGTGATGTGTTATGGGAGTGGAATTTAATTAATGAAGGTCAAGAAATTATTTCTAAATAGCTCGGATACTTGGATGATGCTAGTATTTATTAGGAGGGATGCAAACTGATTGTGTGGTTGGATCCAACCCTTAACTCAGCCTTGAGGTAAATTACCTCATTCAGTCCAAGGCTGAATACACATTCACTCCTACAGATTAGTCAGTGAACTCACAATTGGTAATAATAATAATAATAATAATAATAATAATAATAATAATAATAATAATAATAATAATAATAATAATAATAATAA
>QLTV01000774.1:49008-63023 GCA_003457575.1 Thermophis baileyi | reverse complement strand
GGCAGGTGGGCGGGGGGGCAGGGGGGCGGGCCCACCTGCGCTAGGAACTACCGGTTCGGGTGAACCGGTCCGAACCAGCAGCAGCCCACCACTGGAGACATTGGTCTTCAAAAGTCTCTACCCTTCCTCAACATCACACATTACTGGATACAGTTCATCTCAGTTTATTGGCAGAATCAGTTAACTTCACTCTGAAGCTACAGATCAGGTTAGCATTTAGATGAAACTTCTTGGATTACTTTTTTTTTTCTTCCTGGGAACAGTTCCAGAAGTCAGTTCTACTGACTTTGCAGAATTTTTTTTTCTAATTACTTTACAACTGGGGTGCAGTGGAATTGGTAACTAAATGATGCAAAATAAGAGTAAACCTAAGACCTCATGAAAGAGGAATATTTAGAACCTGTGATGCTAGTAAACTCCACCCATTCATAAATTCACTTAAAGGATCCTCAATTCATTGCCTATAAACAACATTTTGAAAGGCCCTTTGAGTACATCACTACTATGTACAATATCTCTCTTCTTCATCCTGCCCAATGTCCCACTGAATTTAAGAATTGTAGACATGAAATGTCATCTAAACAAGTCCTCTATTAGTTCATTGTTCTACTGTCCTTGACCAACAATCTGCTTGCTAGATGAAACTATTCCACTGTTTCTCAGCTAGCCTCTTCTGTTATTGAACAGCACCAGAGGTGGTATTCAGCCGGTTTGGACCGGTTCGAGCGAACCGGTAGTAGCGACCTGGATTTAGCCATGTTTTCAAGCCGCGCACATGCATGCAAGCCGCGCGCGTGACCAAAGTGCATGCGTGGAAGGCTGCACGCACGACCGAAGCAAACGTGCGTATATGTTCACTCACATTTTCGGTGCTGGGTGAACCGGTAGGGAAATTATCACAGCACATGTGATAAAGAAATCATAACCACAATTTCTTTTGGTATGATTAAAACCCATTGGTTCATTCTGCTCATTGAAGTATCTGAGAACACACATCCCATGCAAGAAGAAATTAGTATCAGGCATACTTATTGTTATATCTAGGATATCCGATCGTCTGCTATTCCTGAAAATGAATCCATATTCTGCATTTTTTTATAAGTCTCTCTTGCCATCACAAGTTTACTAGGATGTTTACCTATTTGCATTTCAACAGATTTTAAAACATGTCTACAATCTAAAGAGGTGGTTGTAGGATGTGGTACAATGGGAACATAATGACAAGAAGGGAGGAAGAAATAATTTTGTAAATCTTCCAAAATGTCTATATGTCAATGAAGATTCTCAGTCATCCAGATAGATTTGTTTGGAGAGTTGAGTCATGGCAACTGGACTTCTTTTCTTGTTGGTTAAAGGTAAAGGTTCCCCTCGCACATGCGTGCTAGTCATTCCCGACTCCTCATCTGCATTTCTAAGCCGAAGAGCCAGCGCTGTCTGATGACAATTCCATGGTCATGTGGCCGGCATGACTAAACACCATGGCACACAGCGTTGCCTTCCCACCAAAGGTGGTGGGCATGACTAAACGCCATGGCACATGGAATCCTGTTACCTTCCCACCAAAGGTGGTCCCTATTTTTCTACTTGCATTTTTAATTGCTTTCGAACTGCTACGTTGGCAGAAGCTGGGGCAAGTAACGGGAGCTCACTCCGTTACACAGCGCTAGGGATTCGAACCGCCGAACTGCTGACCTTTCTGATCAACAAGCTCAGTGTCTTAGCCACTGAGCCACCACGTCGCCTTGTTGGTTAACCAGTAGCTTTTTCAGTCTGAGAAAGATGGTTGATGGGACCCCAACATATATGTCCTCCAGGGAGGCATTAAGTAGGAAAATAAATCTGCATTTTGGTCTAGAAGGCTGATTGTGAATTCACCTTGAACTGTTATTAGCAGGGCAATAACGCCTTCTCACTTGATTCAACTGGGTAGCTCTGGATTTGTGAAATGCCCATTGTTTATTGTACATTTAAATGACAAACTCCATTGGATGTTGATTGCTGGAGCTTCACACCATCAATTGTGCAGGTAAACTAAGTACAACTTTTTCCTGCCATAATATGCTTGGTGGGCAATATTTCTCTTTTAACCACTTGGTCTTGATATATTGCCAAAGCTGGTTTCCTGGGTTGGCATCATCTAATTGCTTGTTATTCATCCTCAGTTCAAGAAATGGAGTGGAAGTGTTAATGCTCTGATGGTCCAAAAATGATGATGATACAGTGAGGGACTTTAATTAATTATAATGTTGCCAAGGTGTTGCCATTTCAGACAAATGGTTGCCCAGTGATGGTGCACCCACAACTTCTGAAGGCAAGCTGTTCCATTGGTTGATTGCTCTCACCGTTTTAAGCATTATTGTTGGAAAGTGAATGCGTTCTATAATTATAAATGGAACATATTCCTGTCTGAAGTTATTGCTATGGGGGAAAGAATAGAAATCTTATTTAACATTCCTGCTGTTCTAAAGTAAGTGGTGATAAAGTGACTTTCTGGATCTATTTAGTTTTGGGGGCAACAGTGCAGATGCTGTTTCCCTTTGAGTTGTTGACTTTCCAGCCTACTCTGTTATTGTGGAATGTCCTGGTAGTCTCCATTTAAGATTTATAGAGGACTAGTATCTGGATACTCGTGCTATGTGATCGGGCTTGATAAATTGACAGTTAAAGCTTGAAAATTAATGAGTAGTTACGATTGGGCTTGATACATTGACACTTAAAGCTTGAAAATTTATGTAGAATGTGTAACTCCTTAGCATCAGAGTGTGTTAATATAAGGCAACTGGCAGTTGGAACAGAGTTCTTTTCAGATGGGGAGGGGGAGTAGAACATCTAACTCCTTAGCATCAGAACATGTTAATATAATTACTGTATAAGAAATACTAATGATCTGATCAGTGGTGGGTTGCTACCGGTTCACACAGGTTTGGGTGAATCAGTAGTGGTGATGGTGGGAGGCTCCGCCCACCCACCCGGATGTCATCAAAAATGCTCTGTGCATGCGCAGAAGCGTTGCACCCATGCACTCCCATTCCCAAACCAGTAGCAAAGGTAAGTGAAACCCACTACTGAATCTGATGGTCATTTCGAAAAATCCTTTCTTAGCGAGCACCTAGAAGCCAAGAGGAACATACGTGCCAAGTTGCAAGTTTGTAGGCTTTACAGTTCTGGAGATTTCGTGATGAGTGAGTGGTATTTGGCTTTTATATATATAGATGAGGTCTTTGTGATCAGTCTAGCTAGTTGTTTACAGTAAGCTGGATCTTTATAGCAAATATATAAAGTAGGACTGGATCTTCTAGATAATATGAGAGAGAGGAGGGAGGGAGGGAGGGATGGAGGGAAGGGGAGAGAGAGAGAGAGAGAGAGAGAGAGAGAGAGAGAGAGAGAGAGAGAGAGAGAGAGAGAGAATTTAAAGCTGTACTTCAATGCTAATGACTTCCATGTATTCCATGCAGAACACAACCAAATATGTCAACGAAAATAAACATTATGTCTAGTACAAACTAGTACAGCAAAGTTCCAAGACATTTTATAGATTCTCTTCAAAGCCGATTCACTTTCCACCTGAAGCACACAGATCTATCCAAATGGTTTCTGTTGATAGTCCAGAGTTCAGTGGAATGAGATTATGCATAAACTGCTCTAAAATGGAATATTAAATATAAATCTATCCACGGAAGTACTTTGTTTCACCATGTAATTACCCCAGAATTAAAGACACCAAAAGTAAGCATCGCATCCAAAAGAGCTTCATGTGTTTGCATAAAACTCAAGCTGAGCCTCCCGGCTGATGCCATTATTATCGCTTGTAGTTCCTCAAAACGCATGTGGCATTATCTTATAATTAACGTATGTCAGCATCAATTGAGTTTTGTATCCTTCAAACACTGTCAATTTTCATTCCAAGAATAAGGCAAAAGCATCAGTGTCAAGAATCTGTCCCTGCAATCTGTGGCTATTCTACAGAAGGGAAGTACCCTCATTAAAGGTGTTGGAAGAATTTGTAAAGTTCAGCATTTGGAGGAGGTGAAAGACTACACAGATCAGCCATCGATGGATCAGTGATTTAGCCAAACTGTAAAACTAAGACAAAATGTGTAGGCTATCTAGAAAAATTAGCACTTGCATAAAGAGGCACCCAGTCAATTCATAATTTGTATTTCTACCCCCCCCTCTTTAAATCACAAGAATGAAAATGAACAGGTTTATTATATTTAGAGATCGAAACCAACTTGGTTTCTTTTGCTTTTCAAGCAAACAAAAGATTTTCGCACAAATGTTATGTTATCTTTGGATTTTCACACATCTCCATATTTTGTTACACAGTTCTTGGATTTTCTTTTAAAATTGTACATTAAAAGCATATATTAGAGCAAAGATGCAACCATCAGTGGAAATAGCATATAAACATCCATGTGACTTTGACAATGATTTCCATAAACAAACAAGCCATTTAAATGCATACATTAAAGGGCTGAGGAGTCCTTGGTGCTCTCTGAGCTTGCTTGTTTTCTTGCAGATGTTTCATTACCCTTAACTGTGGGGGCCACGGTGGCTCACATGGTAAGATGCTGGGCCTGAGCACTGCTGAGGTCGGCAGCTCAGCGGTTTGATTCCCATGAGCGAATAAACCACGGAAGGGACAAGAAAGGAGCCTCCCCTGATTGCCTACCAGCATTCAGGTGTCCCGCAGCTAAAGATAACACCGCTCAAAAAAAATTTCCTTTCACAAAGGCAGCCAACCACCTCGGTGATCCCTGCCTAACACATGCCATACGCTAAATAAATAAACCCAGTGGTGGGCTGCTGCATGGTCGCGCGGGTTCGGGCGAACCCTTAGCTGTCATCGCAGGCTGGGCTCACCCACCCACCCTTGCACTATGCTTTCCATATATAACTAACTTTCTGGCTCATTTCCCCTGCCCACGCTGCCCAGCTGAGTTCCACGCTGTCCCTGCTGTACTCAGCGGAGTTGCCTGAGTTGATTAGCAGCATGTTTGAAGCTCCATTTCAGTCCCAAAGGGGCGCATTGGAGCGAAGCAAACCAGAGAACCACTTGTGAACGTAAGTGCAGCCCACCTCTGAATAAACCAGTGGTGGGTTGCTCCCTGTTCAGGCCGGTTCTTAGAGCCGGTAGCGGTGGCGGGAGGCTCCGCCCACCTGCCCAGGATGCTTCTGTGCATGCACATAAGCATTGTGTGCGCACACGAGCGAGCGAGCGAACAGGTAGTAAAGGGTTTTAGAACCCACTACTGGAATAAACCCTTAACTAGGTAACGTCATCAGAGCACTGATGATGTTACCTAGTTAAACAAGCAAGCTCAGAGAGCACCAAGGACCCCTCATTTCCACCCTGAGCTACAAACATTCTCCTTTATTGATAGAAAGGGCTGGTGCGTGCATTCTCCATCTATCCTCTTGTTGGTTTTGATTTTTCCTCATGAACACTGCTGGGCATTGTGGTTTATTATGGTCATTGTTGTTTCATAACATTTCACTTGAATGCCAGGTGTTTTGCTTGGTCAGAAAATAGTTGGGCACATTTCTAGTACACTTTGAAAAATTGGATTGAATTGGAACATTTCAAGTTTCAGTCTGTACAGGTACAAAAAAGGCCAGCTGGAAGCTTTTGAAAGATCAAGAGATTAAATCTTCACAGCAGGTATGAAGATTATGGCAATTTTTGCCTCGGTTTCATCCATCAAGAGAGATAGAGCAATGGAAAGATAGAGAGATAAGAGAGAGAGAAAGAGACAGAAAGAGAGAAAATTCCTTTTTAGATATGTAGCTTTATTGATTTAACTGTCACGACTAACATAAAACATAACCTGATAATCCTTTCTTTTTCTTTTTCTTCTCCTTTTAACTGCTCAATTTTATCTGGTTATATCTATTGGTGATCACTGATCTGAATTTGAAAATCAGAATATGCATAAGAATTTGAATATAATGTGATTAGATACAGTTGTGAAGTTAAATATAGTAGTATATCCCTAAGCAGGGGTGAAATGCTACCGGTTCGGCCCGGTACAGGCGTACCGGTAGCAGCGGCTGCCGGTGGTTCGGAGAACTGGTAGCGACGGCAGCGCAAGGCTCTGCCCACCTGCCAGGATGTCGCCATTTTCTTTTTTTTAACCCTCTGCGTATGCGCAAAGCATTCTGAGGGTGAAAAAGCATGCACGCAAGCGGAGCGTGGATGAAAACGCGCATGCGCGCACAAGTATAGTGAGTGCGCCCGCGTGAAGCATGCACTTCCGAACCGGTAGGGAAGGTAAGTAGATTTCACCGCTGTCCCTAAAGATGAAGTAAGACAGTTGGACAATGAGGGTAAACAGTACAAAAGACAATAGTGTTAGAGAAAAGTTGTATTCTTTAAATAAAAGTTATACTGATGTGTAACTTTCTTGAGGGGTAATCTTCTACCGGTCTTGTTTTCTGGAACTATTCTTGTCTCTAATTAACATTCTTGACTCTAAATGTTTCCATGGTTGAGGTAATGGTTTATTTTCTCTGGAAAAGTAGATAAGAGGAGTGGGTAATTTACTTGCATTGACAAATGGCACATTCTTTTTGCTTCAGTTTTTATTAGTTATTTTTGCATGACTCTCATCATACATAAGAAAACAAGATGGTTTAACAAAGCTACATGCATAATGCATTTCATTGAAAAAGTAGGAGCCAGTGGGAGGTTGTGGCATATAAACTTAATAATATACAAAATGGGTATGTTTGGAAAAAAATATGTATATCTTTACATACATATTTATATGTGTGGGTGGGTGTGTGGGTTTGTGTATGAGCCATGGTGGTGCAGTGTGCAGGTTAGAATTGCAGGCTAATTCTGCTGACAGCCAGCAGTTCGATCCTGATGGGCTCAAGGTTGACTCAGCCTTCCATCCTTCCGAGGTCGGTAAAATGAGGACCCTGACTCTGTAAACCGCTTAGAGAGGGCTGTAAAAGCACTGTGAAGCAGTATATAAATCTAAGTGCTATTGCTGTATGGATATGTATTTACTTGCTTTTTAAAAATAATACTCCTGACAACTTTTGATGAACTACACCATTCCATTAATGCTTTATTGGTTACAAGTTTTAGTTGAGATGTATCCATTCAATTCTATCTATGTGATATAAAAACACCAGGTTGTACCACTAAAATAGAACTTACTGATGGGATCTTTAAACGTCTTTAGAGCATTCTATTGTTTAAACATTTTAATGTAGTTAATGAGAATCTTAAATGAGGATATTTGGAGGTGAAAGCTTAAAAAGGGGAGAGAGAGAGAGAGAGAGAGAGAGAGAGAGAGAGAGAGAGAGAGAGAGAGAGAGAGAGAGTAGAGATAATGCATTGTCATCCCTTTTTACATGCAATTAGGATAAAAGAATATATTAGAGATAATTATGTGGGTTTCTGATATTAGACTGGATAATTGTTCCTAATAAATTATTTCATATGTTCAGTTCAAGAAATGATATCAAATTCCCATAATTTACTTCTAAGTAAATAGTCCATACAGCTCTGGAAGGACATATCTCATGACCTAAAGATGGAGGACAATTATTTTAGCCCTTTATTGTGGTAGTTTATTTTTATTTTCTCAATGATTTCTGCTTCAACTTCTTTGATGCTGGCTTCCTACAATTGGTTAGGGACTTTATTTGGTTGCATACTGCAATTATTCCAAATAATTGAGTACTATATGAGCCTCGGTGGCGCAGTGGTTAGAATGCAGTATTGCAGGCTATTTCTGCTGACTGCCGGCTGCCTTCAATTTGGCAATTCAAATCTCACCAGGCTCAAGGTTGACTCAGCCTTCCATCCTTCCAAGGTGGGTAAAATGAGGACCCAGATTGTTGGGGGCAAGATGCTGACTCTGTAAACCGCTTAGAGAGGGCTGTAAAGCACTGTGAAGCGGTATATAAGTCTAAGTGCTATTGCTATTGCTACTATGAGTAAACTCCAAGATGCCCTTGAGGTGAAGAAGGGATATCCTCTTCGTAGAGTGTGATGTTTATACAAACACTGCTAAACAGGATAAACAGACAAAAGACTAGCAGAATAGAGCCATGTACACCAGTCAGATTGTTGCTATCTTTTCTGACAGTTTCACTTAATATGAAAAGTTACCGCATACACAGGTTCATCAACCACTTTTAAGATTCTTGGAGTGATCTATTGGTTGTATAATCTAGGGCTGGATTCCCTGGAAATCTGAAGCTTTTCCCTTCCTGAATAAGCTTGTGTACCTGACCTCTAGTGGCATCTGCAGCAAAATGCAATGGACCCCCCCCCCCAAATGATCTGGACATTTCAGTGGTGACTATTTGGAAATGCCCAGCCAAGGCAGAGAGGAGGGATCAAGTGAGACATTAGCCTTGAATTAGCTGTAAGAGATCTGGGACTGATACCCTCACTTAAGCTTCATGGAACTTCATCTATCTGTTCCCAAGGAAGGCAAGCAGTCCAGTGGTGAAATCCAATTTTTTTTACTACCGGTTCTGTGGGTGTGGCTTGGTGGGCGTGGCTTGGTGGGTGTGGCAGGGGAAGGTTACTGCAAAATCCCCATTCCCTCCCCACTCCAGGGGAAGGATACTGCAAAATCCCCATTCCCTCTCCACTCCAGGGGAAGGTTACTGCAAAATCCCCATTCCCTCCCCACTCCAGGGGAAGGATACTGCAAAATCCCCATTCCCTCCCCACTCCAGGGGAAGGTTACTGCAAAATCCCCATTTCCTCCCCACTCCTGGGGGAAGGATATTGCAAAATCTCCATTCCCACCCCACTCAGGGGCCAGCCAGAGGTGGTATTTGCCGGTTTTCCGAACTACTCAAAATTTCCGCTACCAGTTCTCCAGAACCTGTCAGAACCTGCTGGATTTCACCCCTGAAGCAGTCTGAGGAGATTCATGTATCACAGGCAGAATGGCGATAAAGTAATCAACTTGAAGATTGATGATTTGATCTATAGCTTGAGACTGGTGACAGAGACACCAGTAAGTTAAAAAATAATTAACTTTCAAAACAGCCTGGCCAGTGCGTAAAAATTGGTATTATGAATTCTGCATGCCAAGCATGGTAGAGAGAGAAATGGAGCAAAATCGTGGCCCACTGATTTGATTGCTTGAACATGGTTTTGCTGCTTGAAATATTGACTCTTAGTCAATATTTGGGGTCTTTGAATCGCTGATCTAGCCTACCCTGGCAAATAAATTTATTTCCACTTGGAACAAGATCATTGTCAATGATTTAACCTCCTGGGGCCTTCTGCCCTATGCCTAATATTACTTGGAATAGACAAACCTGTGCAAACATTTAAACAGATCTGGATAAACATTACAACAGACCTACATTTTCTTCCCTTTGTCTCAAAGACTTCTTCTACAATTCTCCCATCTCCTCAACTTCCTCTGTAAAATTCCTTTTGTGAGCCATTGTGTTGTTTTATGGCTTTTAAAACAATACCATTTGTACCAAGATGGAAACAATGAAATTTTGGAACAACGGCTTTCTTTCTCTTTTTGTTGTCCTTATCTAAAATTCCACCTTAAGAGGGAATGTTCTTATGATCTTTTTTTCTTAATACATTTTCATAAAAACAAATATATCCCAAAGTTATTTTTTTTAATCCAATTTAATACGTTTATTTAGAAATAAATTCTACTAATTTGAAAGGTTTTAGAATTCTACTCTGGCCTGCAAATATAAAGCATTGAATAATGACAAAATCCATTCATCTTCCTTTTGTGTTGATCTCACTAAATAAAACAAAATTGCATTGAAAAAATAATAATAAATTGATTTGTCAAAATGTATATGCTGCCTACCCTTCCAATTCGGAACATTTATAATATATGGGGTTTTTTAATAAAATTATTAAACTAATACATCAAATACAAAATAAATAATGGATCTCCTAAAACTTATAAATAAATCGGGGACCTCCATCAAAAGAGTCTGAATGCTCTCTTAAATGTATCAAAAGATGATGACATATTGCCATTTCGGCGAAGATGACCTGAGATTATAAAAATCACCTTGTCAATCTCAGAAATAGTGTCCATTTACAAGCTTTCAAGGGAAGATTGATTTCCTAAGCTACATACTCCCAAAGGATATATATTGCTTTTTAATTGCTGTTTTCTTGATTTTTGCTCTGTCTTTTATTTGTTAATGTTTTTATGCTCTTACACTTCAGATAATTCTTTCTAATAATAAGAAGCACTATTCATGGTTGGGACATGAAATGCGTAGGAAGGGACACTTAAATATGGCATATTTCCCATTGAGGCATACCTCAAGAAGTGATTAAATCAAAGAGATTGTTTAGCTTATACAGGTAGTCCTTGACTTACAACAGTTCGTTTAGTGTCCATTCAAAGTTACAACAGCACTGAAAAAAGTGACTTAGGAACCATTTTTCACACTTATGACCTTTGCTGCATCCTCATGTTCACATGATCAAAATTCAGACACTTGGCAACTGGTTCATACTTATGACCGTTGCTGCGTCCCAACCCTAACCCTAACCCCTTTTGCGACCTTCTGACAAGCAAAGTCAATGGGGAAGCCAGATTCGCTTAACAACCGGGTGACTAACTTATCAACTGTCGTGATTCACTTAATCACTGTGGCAAGGAAGATTGTAAAATGGGGTAAAGCTTACTTAACAAATGTCTCGCTTAGCAACAGAAATTTTGGGCTCAATTGTCATCACAAGTTGAGGGCTACCTGTATAAAGCCACTTTAGAAAATATGCTTCTATTTTTTTTTCCTTTCTTTGATTTTTATCACTTGTGCCATAGATTACTAAGCATTTACCAAGCCTGTAGGGACAAAATTAGAAAGAGAAGAGAAGAGAAGAGAAGAGAAGAGAAGAGAAGAGAAGAGAAGAGAAGAGAAGAGAGGAGAGGAGAGGAGAGGAGAGGAGAGGAGAGGAGAGGAGAAAATGAAGGGGACCCAAAGCTGGCCTATCTCCACACTGCTTTATGCCAGACAATTCTCAGGAAGACATTTTTAGCCTTGTTTCTTTTTAGAGAAGAGAAGAGAAGAGTTGGAAGGGTCCTCGGAGGTCTTCTAGTCCAATCCCCTGCTCAGACAGGAAAGCCTATACCATTTCAGACAAATGGTTATCCAATCTCTTCTTAAAAACTTCTAAAGACAAGGTGTTCCACTGATTAATTGTTCTAACTGTCAGGAAATTTCTCCTTAGTTCTAAGTTGCTTCTCTCCTTGATTAGTTTCCATCCATTGCTTCCTTGTCCTGCCCTCAGGTGCTTTGGAGAATAGCTTGACTCCCTCTTCTTTGTGGCAACCACTGAGATATTGGAACACTGCTATCATGTCTCCCCTAGTCCTTCTTTTCATTAAACTAGACATACCGAGTTCCAGCAACCGTTCTGGATGGACTTAATTGGGTGGACTTGGGTGGGCTTTTCTGACCTGTGGTTTACCTATTTAGCTGATTTGTCTTTCCCTAAACTCAAAGAAAGTATATTTCTATAACTCTATAACTTTTGGTTTTAATTCTATAATTTTTCTCCCCTTCCTTCTGCATACTTTTACCATTTGTCATTTCTAAACCCCCTTAACTCGTTACCACCATGCCACTTATGGAAAGGGTTACCTGGTTTTAGCTGATGGAAATAAGGCTCGCTGCTCGCGCCCATTATGACTGCAACCATTAATATATCTTTCTCCAGTTTACTATCACTGAGGTCCTGCGGTGTCAAAATAATGATAAATATTCTTAGGGCAAAACCATTAAACTGCTGAAGCACATTATGACATGCTGTCAGAAAACGGATGCAACATGCATAGCATTTTTTTTCTGAAGCATTTAGGGGAGGAGATTATGAATCATTTGCTCAGTCATCTTTTTAAGGTAACAATATTCCTAAGACCATCTCTGGCATATCTCCCAAGAAGTACTTTAAAATCTGAGGAAAAGCATATTGACTTAATTTAACTTGCATAGGAGAAACCAAAGGGAGGAAACAGACAGAGGGGTTATGATCAGAGGTGTTATTCAGCCGGTTTGGACTGGTTCAGGCGAACCGGTAGCAGTGACTGTGGGTGGGGGTGGGCCCGCCCACCCGTCCACCCGTCCAGACGTAATGGTGTCCTATTTAGCCACGTTTTCGAGGCTGGGTGCATGCGCAGAAGGTGCCTGCGAGAGTAAAGTGCATGCAGGCTGTGCGCATCTGTGGAGGTGGTGCGTGTGAGCGAAGTTTGCACACGCATGCACACACTCACATTTGCGAACCGGTAGGGAAGGTAAGTGAATGCCACCCCTGGTTATGATATGGTGCATTAAATTAAACAACACTTTGAAAGTGTAGAGAATGAGGCAAGATCATAAAAAGATTCTCAATAATGTCAACTTGTTGCTTTTTTAAAAAAAGAAAGAAAGAAAGAAAGAAAGAAAGAAAGAAAGAAAGAAAGAAAGAAAGAAAGAAAGAAAGAAAGATCTGTTTTGCATACAGCATACATTAAGGCATCCTCTGACTGAATGCTGACATGCAAAGTGTGCTAAGAACCCAATTATAACTCTGGGGCATTGAGCACTGTTTAATGAGGCCAAATTATACATAAGGATTTCTTACACAGGACAGGGCTTTTGGGATACCCTGGGAGAAATGCTAGAGTCTGTATGTTTGGAGCCGGGACTGCCTCATCCTGCTTTTCTGGTCATTCCTCCATTGGCCCTAGCTCTGTCTCATCCTTCTCCTCAGACTCAGGCTCTGACGGGGCCATGACACCTTGTTTAGCTGCAAGAGATGTTTATATTTATGTTTATTTATATTTCTATGCCACCCAACTCCCGAGGGACTCTGGGCGGCTTACAACAATATAAAAAAACTTGTTAAAATATAAAAAACTATTAAAAAGAGACATAATAAAAATATTTAAAAACAATTAAAAACTCATAAGCACTGTTTCATGGCCGGATCTCGCCAAATACACAGGCGAGATCAACGGCCCCAAGCCTGTTGGAACAGCCAGGTCTTCACCGCTTTCTGGAAGGCCAGCAGCAGGGTGGAGGTGGTCTGGATCTCAGGAGGTAACTGGTTCCAGAGGGCCAGGGCAGCCACAGAGAAGGCCCTCCCCCGCTGGCCCGCCAGCCGGCACTGTTTAGCTGACGGGACCTGGAGGACCCCAACCCTGTGGGATCTTACCGGTCGCTGGGAGCTATGCGGTAGGAGGCGGTCTCGAAGATAACCTGGCCCTGAGCCATGTAGGGCTTTAAAGGTAATAATCAACACCTTGAATTGTGCCCGGAGACCAATAGGCAGCCAGTGCAGCTCGCGGAGTATTGGTGTAATATGGGTGTACCTAGGTGCACCCATGACAGCTCACACAGCCGCATTCTGGACAAACTGTAGTCTCCGAACACTCTTCAAGGGTAGCCCCATGTAGAGCGTGTGCAATAATCTAACCGTGAAGTGACAAGGGCATGAGTGACTGTGCGGAGAGCCTCTTGATCCAAGTAGGGTCGCAATTGGTGCACCAGGCGAACCTGTGCAAAGGTCCCCCTAGCCACAGTTGTCAAATGTTGATCTAATCTCAGCTGTGAGTCTAGGAGGACACCCAAATTGCGAACCCATTCTGAGGGGGACAATTTCTCCCCCCCAAGAGTGAAGGATGGACAGTTGACATAGTCTTTAGGAGGTAAGACCCACAGCCACTCGGTCTTGTCTGGGTTAAGTCTGAGCCTGTTGACTCCCATCCAGACCCTCACAGCCTCAAGGCACCGGCACATCACATCCACTGCTTCACTGAATTGATGCGGGGTGGCGATATATAGCTGGGTATCATCAGCATATTGCTGATACCTCACCCCAAATCGTCGGATGACCTCCCCCAGTGGTTTCATGTAGATATTAAACAGGAGGGAAGAGAGGACCGAGCCCTGAGGTACCCCACAAACGAGGGGTCTAGGGGTCGACCTCTGTCCTCCTGCTAACACCGACTGAGATCAACCAGAGAGATAGGAGGAGAACCAACGTAACACGGTGC
>QLTV01000774.1:34556-46618 GCA_003457575.1 Thermophis baileyi | reverse complement strand
TAGGTGATTAACAGATTAACACCGTTGGAAGGGGCCTTGTAGTTCATCTAGTCCAACCCCCCACCCAAGCAAGAGACCCTACACCATTTCTGACAGATGGCAGTCCAGTCTCCTCTTGAAAGCTTCCAGGGATGAAACTCCCACAACTTCCAAAGGCAACTTCTGTTCCATTCTCACTGTCAGAAAATTTCTCCTTATTTCTAGGTTGAATCTCTCCTTGATCAGTTTCCATCCATTATTCCTTGTCTGGCCTTCGGGTGCTTTGGAAAATAGCTTGACCCCTTCCTATTTTAATTCTAATTCTACTAATTCTAATTCTAATTCTAATTCTAATTCTAATTATTCTAATTATTCTAATTATTCTAATTATTCTAATTATTCTAATTCTAATTCTAATAATTCTAATTCTAATAATTCTAATTCTAATTCTAATTCTCATTCTCATTCTCATTCTCATTCTCATTCTAATAATTCTAATTCTAATTCTAATTTTAATAATTCTAATTCTAATTCTAATTCTTCTAATTCTAATTCTAATGATGTATATACACCTGCTCTTTGAAGTACAGAGGTATCACAAGGGATCAGTGAGCCACCTTAGCAATGGGTAAAAGGTTCTGTTAAATACAAGACAGAAGGTCAACATGTTTTTTATTTTAATACTTAATATTTCACCTCGCTTGAGCAAAATGGCATGTTAACATGAAGTGATGATTTAGTACACTTTATCTAGATCGAACTGATGGCATTTAAGATTTCACTATGATCTTACAGGCACTAATTTTACATGGTCCCAACATGAAATAAACAACCATTTGTCTTCAAGGTGACATAGATTGGAGAAATAATATGGTACCAATAAAGGAGAATATTTGTAGCTCAGGATCGGAATGAAGGGTCCTTGGTGCTCTCTGAGCTTGCTTGTTTTCTTGCAGACATTTCATTACCCAAACTAGGTAACATCATCAGTGCTAGTAGGGAGTGGGGTTTGCAAACAGCACTGATAATGTTACCTAGTTTGGGTAATGAAACGTCTGCTAGAAAACAAACAAGCTCAGCGACCACCAAGAACCCCTGAAATAATATGTGTTTGTTGCTTCTCTTTGGTAAATCTTTTTTTTGGGGAGATGGATACGTTTCCACACTGGTGATAGATGGAGAAAAATGGAATTCCATTATTTATAGATTTGCATTTAGTTTATGGAGGGAGAACGAAAGAATAAAATTAATTTCTTCTGAAACTTCTACAGCCTGAATGAGACTGTAGAAATGAGGCTGAAGAAATCCCACCATTCCTGAAATATGCATTACATCCTGGCAGTGAAACCTAAAGAAAATTGCTACCGTTATTGTCTCTGCTCATGAGAGAACACAGTTTGTAAAAGGCATGATAAATATAACTGTACTACAGCATCTGGGAATACTTAAATCTCTTTCTGTTTTGCCCGCATCCCCCATCACCATATATATTTTGCTTAGTTCTTTAACCTAGTTAAATTTTTGCAAGCTAATTTAATCACTTGTATATTACAAGACCTTCCTCCTCCTCCTCCTCCTCCTCCTCCTCCTCCTCCTCCTCCTCCTCCTCCCCCCCCTCCTCCCCCTCCTCCCCTCCTTACTCTCCCCCTCCTTCCTCCTCCTCCTCCTCCTCCTCCTCCTCCTCCTCCCCACAAACCCCCTCAACTCCACATTTCCATTCCCTTCTAGCACTGATGATGTTCCCTAGTTGGGTCATGAAATGTCTGCAAGAAAACCACCAAGCTCAGAGACCACCAAGGACCCTCCTCTTCTTCTTCTTCTTCTTCTTCTTCTTCTTCTTCTTCTTCTTCTTCTTCTTCTTCTTCTTCTTCTTCTTCTTCTTCTTCTTCTTCTTCTTCTTCTTCTTCTCCTTCTCCTCCTCCTCCTCCTCCTCCTCCTCCTCCTCCTCCTCCTTGCATCAATGCTTGATCTTGACTGTATCTTATGTAATCAGCCAATGCACACTTTTCTTCTTTGACAATTTTTTTTGACTTAACTAAATGTCTGACTGGTAGAAATATAATCCATGAATATCACTGCAGGGATGTAATGCATAAGGAAAAGTCATCAGTATTTTTTTTTCATTTTTTTGGTCCAAAAGTCCAATTCAGCTTGTGTCCAGTGAATAATTCCAGCAGTGTATCTTCTTCCACTCCCCCTTCCCCTTCCCCTCCTCCTCCTTCCCCTCCTCCTTCCCCTTCTTCACCCTCAGTTATCTTCATAACAGAAGATACCAAAGATTGAATTTGGATATTTTGCAAAAAATAAATAAATAAGAAGATATGTTCTGTCACTAAGCAACATACCAACTGAAAATTATATAAATAAATAGCACGTTCAAATTGTTTGATGTACCTGAAGCCATAACAGAAATATAAGACTTTATGATTTTGGAAATTGGTCACTAGAGGGGGCTAAAGATTCCAAGCTAAAGATATTTCTGACTTTAATTTGTATTGACTTTTATTCGTTTTTAAAACATTAATAAAAGTATTTAAAAAATAATATTTTTTAAAAAATTGCCAATTGATATAACCTTGACATTGTCACATTGTTACAAATTCAATTTCACATCATTATTCTGGGACACATATATTTGCCTTCATTCGTGGGGGGGGAGGGAAAAACAGTCTGCAAGGCACAACAAGAATAGGAACAACGATAATTATCTCCCATAAATTTTAGGCCATTCACAGTGAATATAATGTAGTTGCCTTCCTGCTCCTGTTGACCCACCCTTTTTAAATAAATGCTTGGTTCCTTAAAAGGCCACTGGAATGCAGAAAGTTTTAAGTGATCAGCAAACCGATCCACATTTTGGTGGGTAGAAAAAATATTGTGGAAAATTTTCACAGAGCAAGAAGACATCCTGTTCTAGTGTCAAAGTGAAAAGTTTTTAAATTTCACTTTATTTTAAGAGCTGGTGAGAACTCTGTGAAAGATAAATGGCTGAATGTGTCAGTCAAAGCTCCCTCAATAGAAGGTAACCATGGAATAATGGGTTGTAAGAGGTTCTCAACAGACAACTATTACTGTGTCAACACGGCGCCGTAGTTGCATGCAACCAACTCTTTCCATTTCCTTGAATCTCTTCATTTCTGTGCTAACAGGGTAAAGTTGAGCGGTGTATTTTAGTTGTCTGAAAATATATTTCACTCAGTATTCCTGACAACAGTGGATTATGAGTGCTGGCATGTTTCCTCTTTGCATTGGGTAGACCGGGCCGAAGCCACACTGGCCCGATGTTTCCTTTTTGCACTGGGTAGACCAGGCCAAAGCGACGCGGGCCAGCCCCTTATATTTTCCAGGCTGTCCCCATGGGCTGAATCCAACCACATCACGGGCCCTGTCATAGTCTCCCAATTTCTAGCTTGGTGCCCGAATCTCTGCACCAAACTGGCTTGACATATAAAAAGAGGCAAAGCTTTGATCACAAAAGTTTGCAGATGCCATTTTGACTTTTTTAAACTGTGGGCCTGGGGGAGGTTACAATGCATGATTTTGTATAATTGGCCTCATTGTCCTTGCTCTTGAGTGACTCGAGTGGCAAAGAAAATGTTAGTTTGATCATGGAAATACCGAAGGAGGAGTGAGTGTAATTTATTTTCCAAAATATACTAAAGACATGTACTTTGATAAATAAGTGCATCTTCATATACATAATCAAGCAAAAAATATTCAGAATAAAAGCAGGTCACAAGTTAATAATTAAAGCGTGTATGAATAAAATGCTTTTAACTAATTTTTGCTAATGTAGTTCATTCCTTCCCTTGTTGCAGACACCTCTTTACAAATGATATACTACAGCTCAACATTAAGACCGGTCTTGAAAATCTTCATGATTGTGAAGATCATGACATTTTGGGGGAAGCAGAAGGATTTACCAAATATCTGTGTCCCAAGCAATTTAACTATGAAAGTTAACAGGAGTATTTTGAATTGTGTCCAAGGAGCAGAACTGAGAATGGCAAAACACAGCGAAAAGGTTAACCTAATTATATTATATTGCATTATATTGAATTGTATTGTACAGGTAGTCCTGTACAATTGACCACAATTCAGCCCAAAATTTATGTTGCTAAGTGAAACATTAGTTAAGTGAGTCTGTCCCATTTTACGACTTCTTGCCACATTTGTTAAGTGAATCGGTACATTTGTTAAGTTAGTAACACGGTTGTTAAATGAATCTGGCTCCCCCATTGACTTTGCTTGTCAGAAGGTCTCAAAAGAGGATCACATGATCCCGGGACACTGCGACCGTCATAAGTAAGAAATAGTTGCCATGATCCTGTGACCATGGAGATGCTGCAACGGTCGTAAGTGTGAAAAACGATCATAAGTCACTTTTTTCAGTACCGTTGTAACATTGAATGGTCACTAAATGAACTGTTGTAAGTCAAGAACTACTTATATTGTATTGCATTGCATTGTATTCCATTGCACTGTATTGTACTGTGTTGTATTGTGATGTGGTCTGGTGTGGTGTGGTGTGAGGTATGGTATGGTATGGTATCAGAGGTGGGTTCCTCCCGGTTTGGACCGGTTCGCCTGAACCGGTAGCAACCCACTGGTGACATCACGGTGACGTCACGGAGCCGGTTCGGTCAGTGCCGATCTGTGGACGCCCCCATTATTTTTTTGGAATTTATTTTTTTTTTTGACAAAAAAAAAAATTGGGGATTTTTTCTTCTTCTTCTGTGCATGCGCAGAAGGCGAGTTTCCGGCACTGCGTATGCGTCACCATCTTGTTTTTGGCTTTTTTGGGGGGGGGGATTTTTATTTTTATTTTTCGGCACTGCACATGCACGCGTGCATGCGGCGCGCCCACACGGCGTGAACCGGCAGTGAGGTAAGTTAGAACCCACCCCTGTATGGTATGATATGGTATATTTATTACATTTTTATTTATAGAGATATGTCTAGTCTAACAAAGAGAAGGACTAGAGAAGGGGTGTCAAACTCATGTCGTCACAGTGGTGTCACATGACTTCCCCCCCTTCGCTAAACCGGGCGTGGGTGTGGCCAGCATGTGACGCATCCAGCCTGCAGGTTGGGAGTTTGACAGCCCTGGACTAGGGGGTGATATAATAGCAATTTAGCAGTGACTGTCACAGAGAAGAGGAGGTCAACCAATTCTCCAAAGCCCCTGAGGACAGGACAAGAAATGGGTTGAAGATCATTAAAGAGAGAACCAACCTAGAATTAAGGAGAAATTTCCTGGCAGCTTGCCTCCAGAAGTTGTGGGTGTTCCATCACTGGAGTATTTCAAGAAGAGCCTGGACAGCCATTTGTTGAGAATGGTATAGAGTCTTCTACTTGACCAGGGCGTTAGACTAGAAGACCTCCAAGGTCCCTTCAAAACCTTCCATTCCATTCCATTCCATTCCATTCCATTCCATTCCATTCCATTCCATTCCATATTCTATTCCATATTCTATTCCCTTCCATTCCATTCTTCTTCTGCTTCTGAGAGCTGATGTNCTATTCTATTCTATTCTATTCTATTCTATTCTATTCTATTCTATTCTATTCTATTCTATTCTATTCTATTCTATTCTATTCTATTCTATTCTATTCTATTCTATTCTATTCTATTCTATTCTATTCTATTCTATTCTATTTATTCTATTCTATTCCATTCCATTCCATTCCATTCCATTCCATTCCCACACTCAGATTTCTATTCAGACGTCTAATCTGGTCTCAAATTACGTAGAGTCAAGCCATGTCTCCTTAAAAAAAAAAAACAACACCTCCTTGTTCACTCAACTAAGCATCATCTTACTACATTATTTATGAAGATGCAGACCAATCTAGGCCATGTGTTTTTTTCCTAACACTCTCTGCAATGTTTTTTATGGCCTGCTGCCATAAAATGAGTTACTTTAAAAAAGGAGCTAGGAAATTTTGCCTGGCATATTACGTTCTGAGCTATAAATTAGACGTCCACCTGAAAAATGGATGCACTTCTGTAAGAAAATCCAATTTCTACATATTAAAAATTGTCAAGGAAGAAGGCTGGACTGCAGTCTTGCCCCTTATATCCCAGGTTTTGTAGTTTTATTTTGTATTTTTATTTTTTTTGCATTCAGATATTTTTATCGTAGTAGTTTGTGGAGCGTGATGATACAGCCTTATAGGTAGTATTCAACCCACAACAGGGGTGTCAAACTCAATTTCATTGAGGGCCGCATCAGGGTTGTGTTTTATCTTGGGGGGGGCTGGGGTGTGTGTGGCCAGAGTGGGTGTGGCCAGCTAGATGTCACTCATGTCGGGGGTGCCTTTGGTGGCTCGGGTGCTCTGCCAGCGAGAACGGGCTCCCAAGCTCCATTTTCAGCTGCGACGGCCTCCTGCAACCCTCTGCCAGCAAAAACAGAGCCCTGGAGGGCCGCACACAGCACTTGCAAGCTCCGTTTTCACTGGCAGAGGCTGTGTGGGCCGGTCCTTCACTGTTTCCAAGGTGGCCCCGTGGGCCAGATCTAAGCACCCCATGGGCTGGATCGGGCCCCCGGGCCTTGAGTTTGACACGCCTGACCTACAACAACAACTGGAACCAGAATTTCCATTGCTAAG
This sequence comes from Thermophis baileyi, assembly GCA_003457575.1. Lineage (NCBI taxonomy): Eukaryota > Metazoa > Chordata > Lepidosauria > Squamata > Dipsadidae > Thermophis > Thermophis baileyi. The sequence continues at coordinate 40,027 of QLTV01000774.1, read as the reverse complement.
CAAGGCCATTTTTAAGGCAGTCATGCTCAATTTTGCGACTTTAGAGTAGTGAAACAGTTGTTAAGCGAATCACACCATTTTTAAATGAATCTGGCTTCCCCCATTGTCTTTGCTTGTCTGAAGCCAGCTGGGAAGGTCATAAATAGAGATCACATGATCCTGGAAGGTTGCCACCATGGTAAACACATGCTGGTTGCCAAGCAACCAGATTTCGATTATGTGACCAAGGGATGCTGCAACAGTTTTAAATGTAAGGAAGTTGTGAGTCACTTGTTGTTTTAATTTCAAATGATCGCTAAACAAATGATTGTAAGTCAAGAACTAACCCTGTTTGCTTTGTAGGTCACATATTGTTTAATTTATTCAATTTAGACATCATCCCTTAACACTAAAATTTTCCTAAGTAGGTTATAGTTGCTCCATTAAGTTCAGTGGCTAAATGGGGTAAGTCTCAAAATGAATTGTTCCCAAATTTTATATCAGCCAGGATTAACCGGAATGCCTCCTGAATAAGCAATAAAAGGACGAATGACAATTTGGAATGTACTGTTGCTGACTCAGTTTCCCGGTTGGTCGAAAGAAAACATATATAGTAGTTTCGGTTCCATGGATGTTAGGATGTTAAAGCTTAATTCAGCTGAGAATAGGTTTGATTGGAAGGAAGTTGTCCATTAATCTTGCTCACCATGAGATAACTTTAATATGTTCTATATCAGGTTCAGAGGTGGTATGCTGCCGGTTCGGACCGGTTCGGGTGAACCGGTAGTGCTGACTGCGGGTGGGCCCGCCCGCCCACCCGGATGTAATGCCATCCTATTTAGGCACATTTTTGTGTCTGGGCACAAGCACGTGTGTGACTAAAGAGCATGCGCGGGAGGCTGTGCACATGTGTGGAGGCGCGCGCTCACATTTGTGAACTGGTTGGGAAGGAAAGTGAAAACGACCCCTGATCAGGTTCCCTTAAAAGATGGATCAGAAGTGGGAAGGATATAAGCTGGGTATTGTAATCGTATCATGTCAGGAAGTGCTTCTTTCGTCTGTCTCCATACATAATTCAAAGTACTGCTTTACATCTTTAATTATCTTCATCGAGCTGTTTCAGTCTCAAAACATCACATTTCGTCACATCTTTAATACATACCCAGAGGGAGGGAGCTAAGAGGTCTCCTGCTTGTAGGTGGGACCCTACAAGATATAACGACCCCCACTTTTTAAAAAAATGGTTCTTCAATCACTTTTCTCAAAATAGTTTGGAGTGTTATTGTCTTTATTGTCAATTTCACTCACTTTTTTTTTAAAAAGTCCTCCTAGTTCATTTTGGTGATTTAAAAAAAAATGTTAGGTGCTATAATTATAATTAGTTGTCTTTTGGTTTACTTTTTTATTTAAAAACCAAACCAAACCAGTTCAGCTAAAAATGCTCTGTTTTGTTTTCAGGAGATTCTCCTAGGAATAAGCCTTGAAGAGTTGAGTTGGAATGACCAAATACTGAACAAATCAATCAATTGCTAAGCTCTCTTTCTTTTTCTCTTAACAGCCATTTAAAAGAACAACCCCCCAAAATGGAGGGCGTAAAGAAAGAACCAAGGGAGCCAAAAAAAGAAACAGCAAAGGGGTTTACATGCTGTCTATAACTGAATAATCGTGTTGCTTTCTCGTCAGCTAACTGATAAAAATGGCATGCTTAAATTATTCAGCTTTCTGAATAATTATGTGAGGGGAGTTTTTGAAGACACAATTAGCTGGGAACATGATTCTTTCACACCTATGGCACAAACAATATGGTTTCCTTCTGCCCCACTTTCTAAATAACAATGTGTGGGGGGGGGGAATGAAGGAGACATAAGAAGAGCAGGAAACAGGAATAAAGCAAATAAAAACAGACTCCCCTAATTCCTTTGATGAAATGTTACGGTGTCACATAAAAGGTGTAATGCAACAGGTTGGATAATTTGGTTGGGAATCAAGAAAAGAGGCTGTTTAATGAAACAGGCAGGTGATTTCCCCCCCCCCCCCATGTAAGTACAATGCAATCTAGAAGGCCTGTAGAGAACAGATGTCCCTCCACCCACAGAAATAAAATGCATATGCTACGAAGGTTGTGCTGTACGCCTGTCCCACCCGCACTCAAAGTCTGTATAGAACATGCATTTAAAAAAAAATTAGACATTTCCCTGTTTTTATTTTTACACCTTCATCTCCTTCTTAGATGTTGCTTCAAAATGGTACAAGGTATTAACCTCTGGACATCCTGGATAATTGGATGCCCAAAATGCTCAGTGTCATTGGGTTGGTCCTTTTCTAGAGTAGGGGTTGACAACCCATTGAATCTTTACCAGGAAAAAAGTCTAGAATAGAATACTTTATTGGCCAAGTGTGATTGGACATAGGTAATTTGTCTCCACAGCATAAGCTCTCAGTGTCCATATAAATAAAATAATTGTAAGATACCAATAGGAGGAGGGAGTAGAAAAGATGGGAAGGATAATAGAAATATGGACATAGTACATGGGTAAATATCCTTAGACATAAGACAGGACTGTGGGAATTAGGTGTTCAGCAGAGTGATGGCACGGGGTGGGGGGGGAAGCTGTCTTTAGATCTAGTTGTTTTGATATGCAATGCCCTATAGCAGCGTCCAGAGGGGAGAAGTGGAAACAGTTTATATTCAAGATGTGAAGGATCTGTAGATATTTCCCAGCCCTCCTTCTGACCCCCATAATATGCAGGTCCTCTAAAGGGAAGGCAGGCTGATTGCAATTGTTTTTTCTTCAGTCCTAACTATCCGTTGAAGTCTGTATCTGTCCCGTTTGGTTGCTATACGAAACCAGACAGTTATAGAAGTAAAGCTGTACGATTGAGAAGAGTCTTCAGAGCAATATGAGCCACAAAGAAATGACTACGAAAGATTCAGAAGATCAGACAAAATTCCTTAAAAAGCACTTCCCAGACTGATGCAATATAAAGGACTTAGACAAAGCCTCCAAGAATGATCTGGAGGTGTGAGATGAATTGGTTCCCTGGCAGAGGACCAGGGGTGAAATCCAGCAGGTTCTGACAGGTTCTGGAGAACCGGTAGCAGAAATTTTGAGTAGTTTGGAGAACCGGTAGCGGAAATTTTGACTAGTTCGGAGAACCAGCAAATACCACCTCTGGCTGGCCCCAGAGTGGGATGGGAATGGATATTTTGCAATATCCTTCCCCCAGGAGTGGGGAGGGAATGGGGATTTTGCAGTATGCTTCCCCTGGAGTGGGGAGGGAATGGGGATTTTGCAGTATCCTTCCCCTGGAGTAGGAAGGGAATGGAGATTTTGCAGTATCCTTCCCCTGGAGTGGGAAGGGAATGGAGATTTTGCAGTATCCTTCCCCTGGCGTGGGGAGGGAATGGAGATGTTGCAGTATCCTTCCCCTAGAGAGGGGAGGGAACGGAGGTTTTGCAGTATCCACGGAAAAGCCAGGTCTTAATGGCTTGACGGAAAGCCAGTAAGGTGGCGGTAGTACGGCTCTCGGGGGGAAGTTGGTTCCATAGAGTCGGTGCGGCTACAGAGAAGGCACTTCCCCGCGGACCCGCCAGCCGACACTGTCTGGCTGACGGGACCTGACGAAGGCTGACCCTGTGCGACCTCACTGGTCATTGGGAGGAGTGTGGGAGAAGGCGGTCACGTAGATAAACTGGTCCTGAGCCATGTAGGGCTTTAAAGGTAACAACCAACACCTTAAATTGTGACCGGAGCGCAATTGGCAGCCAGTGCAGCTCGCGAAGGATGGAACTCATGTAGGTGTACCTTGGCACACCCACGACTACTCATGCAGCCCTGGAGTGGAGAGGGAACGGAGATTTTGTAGTATCCTTCCCCTGCCATGCCCACCAAGCCATGCCCACCAAGCCACATCCACAGAACCGGTAGTAAAAAAAATTGGATTTCACCACTGCAGAGGACTATATGCTGCCCGAACAAAAATGAATTTATCCTTCAAGTTTTACAATTTTTGCATTTTAGTTTGTACTTCTGAAGAGAAACAAAATAATAATAATGGAGATATAAAGAAAAGTTGCATTCTTTTAAAGAAATAAGAAATGTTCACAAAACTGTAAACTAGAGAAAACTACATTTCATACGAAATTGCATGTGCCTTTTAGTACATTCTTTCTTCCTATTATTGTTAGTCATGCAGAAACAGAACAGAACAAACTTCTATGTGGAAATGTGTGCCATTTTTAGGAAGTGAAACAGAATAATTTTTCTGGGATGTGTAGTAATCTGATTATGAAATTTGTTTTCAACTCTTAGGAATCAGTATATATTAAGTAGGGACAGGTGGGTTGGTTCAACCCCAAATCAAATCAATTCAAAATCTAAGGGTGATTTGATTTGACAGTTTCATTAAAAACATAAGTCAATTTATAAAGTATTGAGATGCTTCAGAATCAGATCTCTGCATTACAGATTTGTAAAACCTAATATCTGCATGTTATATTATACTGTATGACACCATGTTTGTGTCATATACAGTATATAACTTCTAAAGCTACAAAATTTAACATTGCAGTTGCCCGACTAATAAATTTAAATAAACCCATACATACCCAAATAATAAAACATACTGTACAGTGTGTGCAGCTTGTCTCACTGTTCATTTATGAACAGGTTATAATTATTTTTCATCTGAGGCTCCTAAGTCCAATTGAGTTCCTAGTTTAAATAAATGAGATTAATTGGAAAGTGGATTTTAAAATGACAGTCTACAAAAGTGATATGGAAAAAGATGTTACATCAGGTATACAAAACAAGCCAGCTGAGTCTTAATAATGAAGGGGATATATAAGTAACAAACCAGAAGAGTGACTTGGATGGTTTTCCAACATTGGATATACAAAAGAAATCTGTTGATGTTTTGAAGAGAAGGGAGAAAGAAAAAATGAAAATAAGGAATGTTAAGGTAAGATGTTATTTGAAGGCATCAATGATTAAAGTTGTCATAACTAAATGGGAAGAAATATAAAGTTGGTTTATTTGATCAATATTAAAACACGTATGTTATTATCTCTGGTAACTAGTGGAGTTTTGCTGACCACAGTTAAATCAGTGAGGCATTAAGGATTTGTTTACGTAAGAGATTAGAAATGGAAAGAATAAATCATTTATTATATTTTAAGACAAGATGATAAGTTGCTGAAATTGTCTATACATATTGTGAAGAAGGGAGAAGTCATTTCTCTTTTCTTCTTTTTCCTTTTCCTTTCTTTGCACCTTTTAGTCTTTCTCTTTTTCTGAGTTTACTTTGTATTTGCTTTTACTTTTGTAATTAAAATCTTTAATAAAAGTTATTAAAAATAGATTAGAGGAGAAGGAGAAGGTTGCTAAGATACAGCGTGCTTGTTTTTTTCCTTTACAAAATATCTCAAATGCAGCCTTTGGCATCTCTTGATGTCCCAAAATTATTAATTGGGGGTTCAATTGTCCTGTAAC
>QLTV01000773.1:1095187-1107421 GCA_003457575.1 Thermophis baileyi | reverse complement strand
CGCAACAATGTACCCATATCCTTAAGGCCTTATAAAATGCTGGTAAGATTGGGGCTAATCTGATCTCTGGGGAATGATGTTCCACAGGGTGGGTGCCATGACAAAAAAGGCACTCTTCCTGAGCCCTGCCAGATGACATTTTCTAGCTGATGGGACCCAGAACATGTCTCTCCTGCTACATCTAATGGGGTAGATAGGTGTAACCAAGGAAAGGTGGTCCTACAAATAGTCTACTGCCATGAAAGACTTTATAGATACTTACCAGCATCTTGAATTGAACCTGGAAGCATACTGGCAAGCAATGCAGCTCATGGATCAGAGGTCTAACATATGTCCTATACAGAACACCCATAACTGCCCGTGCTGTATTCTGCACCAGTTGTAGTTTTTGGATGCTCTTCAAACTAACCTCACATAGAATGCATTGCAATAGGCCATTCAGAAGGTGACCTTTGAGTGACTTTGAGACGAGCCTCCTGAATGGAAAAGGGATATCAAGTTTGAGTTTGATGAATGCCCTCTAAGGCAGCTCCCTTCCCTGCCTTCACTATATTTCCTCTACTGGTAAGAAAAAAAAAGCCCTATTCTGAATATATTCACTGCATATAAAGGAGGCAAGAGTTACATAAGTTATTGTGAAATTGCATTGACGAATTGCTTTGGAGTCCATATGGTTACTAGAAGGTAATTCCCTAGAATTCACTTCAGAATGATCAGATTAAACAGAGACTTAAATTACACTTGTTAAAACATTCTATACCAAATATGTCTTTTAAACCTGTGTATGTTGATCAGGCAGAAATATGGATTCAATAATTTGTCTTTTTCCATGTTTTCCCATTCTCTTATTTTAGGTCAATACATGCATGTTTTACCCATGGATAAAAAAGCCATATTTTTTTACTGTTTCTCTTAAAATAGTCATATTAAAGACTAAACTCATAGACATAAAGCTCTCTGTAGATAATGCTAACATTGACAGAATCTGACACAGAGCCTGGAAATTCAGAGCTACAGTTGGCATCTTTTTCTGAATTCAAACCACTCTGCTTTTTATTTTCCACAGGAACATTTTTTCCAGCTTTAAGTATGGATTTTTTAGTTGTTATTATAGCAGTTATTTAATTGGTGGGCTTTTATTTTTTACATTATTTATACTGTGTTTCCCCTTCTGAATTATTCTCACTTTAGAAAAAAATCCCCGGGGCATCTAGACAATATCTTTCAATATTAGCACTGGTAAAGCAATTTGCCTTGATAAGGAACAACTATATCCTTGTTCAGTCTACCCGCGCTGGCGATGAAGCAATGCAGTTTGTTCAATCTAACTAAAGAGAAATTGGAAACTTTAAATAATGGTAGGTAAAGATCTCTCAAGTTGAGCTAGAATCCTGATGATCATGTGGACCAGGAGTGGGTTCCGGATTCAGGTACTGCCGGTTCGCTCAGGGACGTGCCGTGTGCGTGCGCATGCGCAGTACTTAAAAAAAGCTTCTGTGCATGCGCAGAAGCAAAAAACAAGATGCCTATGGCGCCACCGAGAGAACCGGCTCGGGGGCGTGGCAGGCCTGGGTCGCTGCCGGTTCCAGTGACCCAGGCCACCACGTTACTAACGGTTATATAGAACCAGTCCAAACCGGAAGGAACCCACCTCTGATGTGGACACATCCTGTCATTTTCTTGACAGAAGCACAGAACTTATTTGCCATAACCTCCTTTTGAAATGGCTTCACAACTCCCCAATCTACGGACCTGGGTTTCCCTGGCGATCTCTTCAAGTACTACCCAGACCTGACTCTTCTTAGCTATTTTTAAGGAAAATCAGCCTAGTGTTTCCAGCTACTGTCGGCATCAAATTACAATTCTTAGCAAAATCTATCTCATCAAACAGATAAGGGAAGTTTAGGGGCCTGGTTATGCAAATATAGCTCTAGCCCAGGGGTGTCAAACTCACGTCATCATGGCGTCATCACATGATGTATCGGGACTGTTTCCCCCTTCACTAAACCAGGCGTGGGCGTGGCCAGTGTGTGACACATCCGGCCCATGGGCCGGGAGTTTGACAGCCCTGCTCTAGCCTGAAAGCTCAGGTAGATTGCCAAGCTATGGGTTCTTTTCTAACATGTCCAAGTTTTTGTTCTGAATTCTTGTTTTTCTACAATGACTAAAAGGCAACTCTAAACTTAATTCCCAATGTAAACACTGTTATTTTTCTTCTGAAAAGGGTATCATTCCTTTTTAGCAATTAGCAGACTAAATCAAATGCTATTCACAAATAAAAGATCCAGTAATAGAAGTCTAAGGCGTGATTCTAAGTACACATATTTAAATACATGAAACAAAACACTGTCAGGATTGAATTTATATTATTCTTTCAACTGTACTATATATGAAGCCAGGCTTTGAGCAAATCATTCCTGTCATCAAACTTTAAAGAATCCCTATTGCAAACATGAGATCTTTCTGGTCACTTCTTGAAATACCCGAATCTACAAGTGAATTTCCTTTCTTTTTTATGTATTCATGGGAGCTTTTCTAGAATTATCTCCAGAATTTGCATAAGAGGCATGAAAAAGAGATACTACTTTATCACCAATTCTTCCAAATCATAATTAAAAATAAGAATAAGAATCCCATACTAAGTAATCTCCAAATCCCAAGAAATGTTTGACTTTCAAATGTAACTTTCAGTTTCCTACCTGGAGACAGTTTTAGCTTTGAAAATAAAAACAATTATGAGATTTTTTTAAGTACAGCCTTTAATCAATTATTTCCAGCATTTATATCCATGCTGAAGATTCAGGATACCTCATTGCAAAATTGTGCACATTTAGGTTGCTACTGTATGTGACACAGAGTTACAAGTTCCATGTGAAATAAGGTATTCTCCAAGTGATTTTGGTGGACTTCATGAATATATCTATTAATTTTCTTGACAGAAATTCAGAAGCAGTCTGCCATTGCCTTCTTCAAATATTATTAATACAGGTTTTTTTTTTAAACTTTTCATCTAGGTTAGATGGAGTCCTTGTATTTCCTAGAAATTCAGCCAACCCCAGTTCTGCTGAGCTTTCAAGGCCAGATAATCAGCAAGGTGTAGGGAGCTAAATATCTTGTGTCAGAAGGCAATATCTATGTGAGGCTTTCCATTAGTCATCCTTTTCTATATTGGGATGCGTCCTCATCAGTGTGTATTGTGTCAAGTTCAATAATGTCTTCAGGTATGGACTCTCAATCTTATCTGATGACAACAAAATGTACTTTTGAGTTGGGAGAGAACAATGCATCCCGTCTGGTGAAACTTTCTTCCTGTCTGTAGGAAGGCATTGCCTATCTCATGGGACAAGTGTTTCTTGCCAGACAATGCAAAATGCCCTCTCACCTTTCCTTAAAATTAAAGAAAGGAAATAGGACAGCTGGCAGCCAGAGATGGCCAAAAAAAAAAAAGCCACATCATTTAGGGCTAATAATTACCAGAAATTCTTGATAATTGCAACTTATTCTTAGCATTTTCCATTTTAATAGAAAACATTATCATAACTATCCCATGACAAGTTTTTAAATTTTGAAAACTATTGTTCATTATCTCAGATCAATACATGTCTTATATTAGCAAATAGAATTCATAATGCAAAGTAATGAATAAGGCAGCTGTTTGAGGATAAATATATTGAATTAACAACATCTAAAAGCAGAGAACTACTGAAAAGCAATTTAACTGTCATACAATGTATATCTGTGTTTGTTTGATAAATCACTCAAATATTGACACTACTTACCAGGAAGGTACTGGTGTAGTTTCAGACAATAAAGTGACACCCTCTTTAATTTGGTTGGTTAATTTGTTGTAGGTTTTTGTTACACATGACAAATCTCAGCAATATCCATTATAGGAAGCAGTAATAAGAAGAGGAATCAAGATTCAGGCTATTTGATCCTGCATCAGAGATCAAGTTTGAAATATAGAAATGAAGTTCAAGGTTAGAGAGAGAGAGAGAGAAAGAAAAATGAAAAACTGGAGAACAGGGTGCCTGATTGGAGATCATTCTTCTGAATGAAGAACATCCACCTGTGATTTTAGTGCTGCTCCAAAATTGACAGTATTCTATTACATTCACATCAGGGGTATCCTGATACCCACCTGGCATTTATGTGAATTGTTTTATGCACAATACACATAAAAACAAGCACAGCTTTGATTGCATCATAGTGGCCACCATGTTAACTTTTATTTTACCGTTCCCTGAGGACACCCCAAGTTCCCATAATCTTGTTTTGCTTGGGCAGACAAACTAATTTTATTTTTGGATTCAACTTCATCATAGCTTAAATTGCAACATTTCTCTTTTATAATTTGTAGGATTTGCATTCCATAGAGCCTGGGGGTGGACAAATTTTCCATTTTTCTCACCTTGCCTCCAGCTGCTTGAAATCAGAGCTCTCTAGTAAGACTTCACAGGGAACTTTATCAATGAGACTGATTTTAATCTTTCCAGTTTATTTCTAGGCAATTCCATGATTCTATTAAAAAAAAGGAACTGTCAAGCTCAATATTTTCTGCTTATTATAAATACCATACATCAAATTCTTGCCTCCATCTACTTTCCAGACTATGTGCTAAGCACCATTAGTTTCCCCTCCAACATACATAGACACTCTTCACTGAGCCAACAACAATGATTGGAATGATTCTATTTGGCCACAAAGCTACAGTATTCAGCCATCACTACAATTTTCAACTCATAAGCAGGAGAAAAGACAGATTAATAACCACCCACATTTCCCCGCATAACAACAGCTCAGACTGTACCAAGAACTCATGGAGAAAGCGAGTATTTGTTACATTAGGAACTGCTAGAAGTAGGAGTAAAGGACTGGCCCCAGTCTTCCCCACAAACTTTTATCTGCGTAAAAATTCTACAGAATTAGGATTTGTTTGGAAAAGCTAAACTTTTGCTGAAACTTTCTTATTGGTTATTCTTAGTGCCAATAAAGCCTGGTAAATCCATATATCTAACTGTTTTCATGATTATGTAGAAATTCCATTTCATGACAGAAATAATACATTCCAGACAGTGAATTTCAGGGTGATAATTATACTTCTTGGGTGGTTAAAGTTACTCCACCTTAGCTGAGTGAGTAGATTTGGCTGTTGGCAAAGATGGTAAACTTTTTTGAGTTTTAGCTGACTTTTAAAGGAAAATTCAGTGTTGATTGTACTTCATTATTATTGAATCAGTTATAAAAATAACTGATCATATTCTGTGCATATCTATGCATATCTGTGCATATCTGTGCATATTAATGATAAAAGCTGATGAAACCTCAGTCTGCTTTTTACTTATAAGAATTATAACTCCATCCTTTCACAGAAGAAACTGTGATGCAATCCAAATAGTGAGACTATTCTTTGGATGCAATGAGGACCATACCGCACTGGCTCTTGGCCTTACTATCCATATTGCTTCAACAGAAATAAAATAACACACATTTATATGTTAGGCTTCAAACCAGAACTCAGCAGTAAATCTCATACACCTTATTCAACAATTGCTTAACTTGGCAGAAGAGGTAGAGAAAACTTGACTAGATTTTTTCTATAGTGCAAAATTAAATCCTTAATATAGGTCTATGACCTAGAGTTTAAACTCTAGGCTTTTTCCTCCCGCCGTTCTGCATTGGCTGTTTTCCTGATAGGCTTGGGAGCCAGCTGAATAAAATAACTTTTGTAGATCTGCTGGTTGCATTGTCAGATTTGGCCCTTCCATTAAACATATCAAGTCCATTTTCTACCCCATAAATGATCTATTTATACTTCAAGAAAATTCATGAGTTCATCTGCTTTTTTACTACTCTGGAGGACCATTTATGTTGCACATGCCCTTTTGTTGTCAAACTGAGAAACCTTTTTCTAGAAACTTGGTGCTTGCTTTCGGATCATGAAGGCAAATTAAAGGAAAGTGACTGTTCCAAAGCTAATTTCCAATACAAACAGAGCTAACACTGCATCATTTTTTTTTAAAAAAACCCATTTTTATTAAAAATTATGAATAGAGCAATAAAAGATAGTTCAGATAAAAGAGAAAAACAAAACAGTAAAAATCATCCATCCCCAAAATCAACTTTCCATACTGATCATGGCAAGTATAAGACAATTCCATAATCTCTTCATCTCCTTTTAGCTGACAAACATACAACTCTTCATCCCATAATCCAGCCATTAAACTATAGGCAAACCAAATAAGTAATATATGAGTGAATACAGATGAATGAAATCATGTTATAATCTATCACATTGGCCGCTAGAAGCCCAGAAAGTGGCTTCCCTGTTGGAATCTCCTATTAAAGCTATTAAACACAGTGGTGGGTTTCAATTTTTTTTACTATCTGTTCTGTGGGCGTGGCTTGGTGAGCGTGGTGTGGCTTGGTGAGCGTGGCTTGGTGGGTGTGGCAGGGGAAGGATACTGTAAAATCTCCATTCCCTCCCCACTCCAGGGGAAGATTACTGCAAAATCCCCATTTCCTCCCGATCAGCTGGGACTCGGGAGGCAGAGAATAGATGGAGCAGTCAGAGGTGGTATTTACCGGTTCTCCAAACTACTCAAAATTTCCGCTACCGGTTCTCCAGAACTGGTCAGAACCTGCTGAAACCCACCTCTGATTAAACATGAGAAGACCCAAACGTCTATTGTGCAATTGCTTGATTACTCAGATAAACAGCTAGTAACAGCTAATAAAATATGCATTGCTTTTGAGATCACAGAGTTGCATGCAAAAGTTGAGGCTAACTTAAGTTCTTTAATGAATCCCTAAATGGACAACAGCTGACATAACCTCTGCATGGTAAAAGTTAAACACAATACCTTTCAATATGAAATATGAATGCAAATTTAGTATTACTGTGCATATTGAAAATGAAGATAATTCAAAATCAAGGAAGCTATAAAAAGAATATAAACACTTCCAGTGAGCAATTTCAACTGTGAGAAATCTTGTTAAGAAATGGAAGTTACAGTACATGCAACTAACAACCCATAGTCTGTGAGGAAAATGGAACTGAAAGGAGCTTGAATATTTCAGCAATTCAACAACTTGAAACATACAGTTCAATCATCCAGTCTTTACCAGAGAGATAGTTACAAATTTTGTAATGGGTTTTACAGTACCTACAGCTGAATATTATTTAAAGTATATCAGGAGATCTCAATAAGCACAGCTTTCGATGAGACCTAAGAATATTTTTTAGAAGTGTAGAGAAAAATTCTGAAGCAAGAATAGACTCAGCTAGCTACCGAAAATATTTGACAAAGAAGTATTACAGCATACTGATTGTAAGGTTATCCAAAATTTTGCACCTGCCATAATCATAGTTTTCTTATTTTGAATTTGTAGAGAACTACATATAACTATTAAGCACAAAGAAATTGTGTTTAACTTTGTACTCTGCAGAGATGATATGTCAACATCTGTTCACTTTTCATGATTAACTGAAATGTGCAATTTGCCTAAACTTTTCCATGCAGTTGTATGAATTGTCTGTGAACTGTCTCTTGTTTTTGAAAAGATTGATCACATGAAGGGGCACAGGGATGTATTATTCTATTTTTTTCTGATATGGCTTGATTCCTTGCCTAATATCTTCCATGCATTGGCCATAGATGTCTGCTATTCACAGAGCCCCCAAGGTATTTTGTTTATGAAAAGTATATGGTCTCAATCCAATTTTGATTCATGGATAAACATGATTTTGCATGGTATAACTTTTTACTCCTTTTTAAAATCCTAGTAAGTATAGAAACTTTATTTTGAGACTTAAATTCTGTCAGATTTTTTCTTGCCATACAATTTCACCCCAATCTTTCAGTAATTTTATGAGTTACTATCAACTTTTCTAGAAGGGCAGTAACAATAAAGGTACGGCCTTGGACCAGAGGGAAATTGTCATCTTCTTCTTGTCTAAATTCAGATTTCAAGCTCAATGTGCAGAAAGTTGTAGAATATAGTTCTCGTAGGTTCAGTAGACAACAGCCTGAAACCAGACTACTACATTACATAACCAAGGGATAGATGGAAAATATCTTGTCTGTCCAAAAAAACTTTTGTAGTTTCAAACCCATTACACTGCATGGGCTGGAGAAACAGGCACAAGAATTAAATCTTGAGTGAATTGTGTTTAATACAGAAGTCGTTGGCATTCATTCATAGTGGATTACCATTTCTACAATATAACTGGTTATCAAGAGTGTTTATATTCTTGAATGCCTCTTGTGCTCATTTCTAGTCCAGCCTTTTGAGAAATTCGACAGAAGTGATGGCAGCTGGTAGTTCAATATTAGAGCAAGCTACCTTTATTACACAAAAATGCCCCTTTTCATGCATTTGAATAGAAAAGTAAAAAATTAGTACTTTGTAATTCTTTTAATCAAGAATATTTTTCCTGAGCTCAAAATATGCTTTATCTCTGTCTTTCTTCACATTGGTTGTCTGAGATTTCTAAATCAAATACTGAATCTGAGTAATAAGGACAAAGATTAGAAGCCCGAAGTTCAAGAGCAGCACTGTTTATTTGAATAATAGAGTTGTTTTCAGGGTTTCTCTCTGCCATTTGTGCTACACACTCATCCTGAAATAAAACAGTACCATCACTATTGTTTTGATAAGAAAAAAAATGCTTATAAACAGCAGTATAAACTCATCAAAATGTCCATTGTTATAAATAATCTCAGTATAAACTATTCTCATAATCTTGGATTTATTGAGAAATGTATTTTGATAGAGATTTGTCTGGGTTAGAAAAATTAGTTTGAAGCCCCAGAAGAACCAATACTTTAAGGTATTTTATAATAGTGAAGGAGAGATTTTCCTTAGATTTTCAACATTTGCCATGTGAGGTATGACTATACTTTCTATTCCATAAACTTTATGAAGTAGATAAGTAGATACCGTGTTTCCCCGAAAATAAGGCCCTGTCTTATATTTTTTTGAACTCTGAAATAAGCGCTTGGCCTTATTGCCATGCACTCAAAAGCCCGATTGGGCTTATTATCAGGGGATGTCTTATTTTGGGGGAAACAGGGTAGATAGACATAGACAGATGAGGTCTAGAAGCAAGGGACAAAAAATACCTTGGTCCCAAAGAGATTTGGCACCTTCCATGTTTGTTTATTTTATTCCTTTTATTTGTATAGCCATCCATCTCACAAATGTGACTTTGGACACTGTACAGTAAAACAGCCATAAAAGTCATTCAAATATATTACAATATAATCAATATTATTAAAAAGACTACAAAAGAGAGCACCTTCAATGTTACAAAGATTGTGGTCATCTTATCAATTCTCCAGTTGCAACTGGAACTCCTAGAATTCCTATGTACCTGTGGAAGACTGGTGAAAAAGAAAGATACCACAAGATTTACACAAAAGCAAGTAGTTTTGTTATAAAGGAGTAAAAGTTGACTTTATAGCAATAGCACTTAGACTTATATACCGCTTTACAGTGCTTTACAGCCCTCTCTAAGCGGTTCACAGAGTCAGCATATTGCCCCCAACAATCTGGGTCCTCATTTTACCCACTCAAGGCTGAGTCAACCTTGAGCCGGTGAGATTTGAACCGCCGAACTGCAGCTAGCAGTCAGCTGAAGTAGACTTTCTCCTAGTAAGATATAAGAATTACTCCCAGGTAGAACAACAACCTTAACAAAATCATTTCTTCCTTCCTTTGAGGCAATAAATGGCTAGCACTCACACTTGCAGAGAGACAAGTATTTTTTCTGGCTAAAGAGCCATTGAATAGAAAAAGAAGTGAAGTTTGGGTACCTCTGGCTTGTTCTCCCAAAAATAAACATAAAATTTTTAGACAGTATGTCACAGGAATGCTGACAAATCCAATCCCGGTTGCAGGTCTGAGGACCATTATGAGTTAGATCTAGTTCTATTTTTGATTTGGGACTACTAAAAAACAAGGCTTGGGATGGAGGAATTTGATTTTGAGCTTTCCTCATTCATTTATGTTTATGAATTGAACTTTATATTAGAATGAACTGTCATTAAGTCACCAGTTAGAAGAATTAATCTACTTTCCTTCACTGCAAAATAGTTATAAATGAAATAAATTGATTTTGTTCATACTGGTATTCTCCAGATAATAGACTGTTTCCTCCACTGCTTTATGCACTGGATTGTTTTAATTAGGTCCATCCCTCTTTCCAAAGTAACACAAATCACAGTCAAGAGTTAGCTGGGAAACCTTATTTGGATGCTTCCAAATATAGTTTTTTAGATTGTTTTGTTTTTAAAGCTTGAATCAGTCTTCTTTTAATGGATTGGTTGCCAGCGTTCTTCAAATTACAGCATTTGCTTCCTGTTTTCAGTGACAGTCCATATTCAGACATCTACCAGACTAAAAAAAATATGCCTATATTAGATCTGTTTTGTCATAATGCAGGTGCCATAATGATTACACACTGGCTCATATGTTGAACAAAACAAGAGGCAGTTAATTCATTTCAAATGGGGGCTTTTTGATAAGGATTCATGCATTTGTGAGTCAGCTATATAAAAAGAAGCATTGGTGCCATAAGTATGCTTTTATTTTGTTATCCTATCTATATAAGACCTATTCTGACCTCATAGAATACTTAATCTTTTCTGTGGCTTGGCAGGACCATATTTAGGAGAAGATGGAATCTTGGATAAATGCAACATATATAGTAACATGGCTTTTTTTTGTCTAGTGTCTATTTTCATTTGAATAAATGGACTTTGACTGACCCAGATTGTTTCCAATTACTGCTATCTTTTCTCCAATCGGCATAAACAAATTCCCAAACTAACTAAATTTATTTCATAGATTTGGGGGTTGAGGTTTGTGGGGTAATTTACATTTCTTAAATATATGTTTAGTGTCTAATGAGAAATAGTTATTTAACTATAACTATACTTCCTTAAAACAGAAATACATCTCATTGTATGGAAGGTTATGATTAGATGAATACACAATCTGTTACACTGGTGCTAACAGTAGTTTGGGCAGGTTCAAACTTTTCCTCCCTTTTTGATGGCTCATTATCTTTAATCTGGATTTATGTTAGACAGTCCTTTATAGTAGTGGTCCCCAACTTTTACGGTTAATATTTATTTTGTGTCTTTAAGGGTTGTTGGTAAGGATGGTGATTGGTTCTTTCTCACAAACCTTTTTTCAGGGTAGAGAGAAAGATATTCAATTTAAATATATCCACATTTTGCAAAAGAGGAGAACTCAGCCCTACATGAGCTATCATAGTGCATGCTAGCTACATCTTTGGACAGAGTTTATTCAGTCAATGATCAGTACAAATAATAATACATTTAAAAATTCTGATCACAAATGAAAACAAATATTTGATTGGTAAGTATTTTAATTATTTGCCTCTACCTAATCCCAGTTATCAGCTGTAGACTATTTGAAATAGTGAGCATTCATCTCTTGATATGCCAGCAAATAACAATTCCTGTCTGTCAAGCTGCCTTGATGGAATTGTATATCCAGAGTTTTCTATGCCTGGTTGCTTTGACTTTCTGATTCTATTCTGATTCAGGTCTCAAGAGTTTCGTTCATTATGATCAATATTTTAACCAGCTACATCACTGTGATGTATCACAGTGCATCATATCACAAAAACAACAGATTTAACTGCATATGTGTATGCCTTGGTGTGACATACAGAAAACAATTTAGCATCCTCTCCAATAGACAATAATAGTGCTGTCAGGCATATTTGTGACCATACATGGTGTTATGTTCTAACTGTTTAAACTGTGTTACATGGTTCCAACCAGGTCCAGCGTTTGAGCGGGAAAAAGCTCAAACGCTATTGGCTGGTCTGTCTGACAGCTCCCTATAAAAGGGCAAGCTGTCAGACTGCTCTTTGCTGGTTGCTGATACAAGAGCTGAAATAAAGAGCTGCTTTGGAAGTCTGTCTCCTGTCATCTCTACCCACTATCTAACAGTGGCGACGAGGGCTTGGGCCAGGAGAACTGTGACTAGCTTCTTCAGCACTTTCAACCAGCCAGGCAGACATCTTCCTGCCTCCTTCTGCCACTATGTCCACCTTCCACCCGCCGGCGCCTTTCGACCCGACCAGGGAGAAGTGGGACTCCTACATGCGGCGATTCGACTGCTTCCTGGAAGCAAACGATATGCTGGGTCTGACCGACAACCGCAAAAGAGCTGTGTTCTTGAGTCACTGTGGCC